>JAIPMN010035603.1:0-11980 GCA_020650975.1 Apostichopus californicus
GAATTAACTGAAGAACAGAAACAAGAAATAAGAGATGCTTTTGACCTGTTTGATACAGATGGAACTGGAACAATAGATGCTAAAGAATTGAAGGTAAGTATAATTTACAGGTCCAGTCAGGAAATAATTAAGTTTTCAACTTTTGTGCAGCAGTTTTGAAGCTCTTATTAAATACTATGTTTCCTGTGTGAAAAATTGCTATACAACTTTGGAATTTTATTGCAGATTGACAATTTTGGAAAGCACTTTGTCTTTGCGGTGCAATTAGATACCAGATAAATTATTTGTAACAAAACTATCATGTATTGCAGTGTCATGGTTGATGACTCACATTTGAGTTATGTTAAGGAAATTTTAACAATTGTCTCTATCTAGTGTAAGATTCTTCAAATTGTTCAAATGGGTTCATATTATAACAACAGAGTGATCATGAATTGAATGAACTGAACTTGAACTGGGACTGAACTTGAACTGGGACTGAACTTGAATGAACTTGAATGAATGAATTGAAATTAATTGAATCTGCCAATTTAAGTACAAGTGTGGTTGAAAATAATTACTCTGCGATGGGAAATGTTAAAAGCCCTGAGCACATTCTCATGATTAAAGTACAGAGCCAATGCCATACTCGTCTTTCACAAGCTGGTAACAGTTTCCTCACAACTTCAAATTGATCCATATTCTAATCTATATTTCCATCACACAAGCAAAAACGATGCAGTCCATTTGTATCTGTCTCCCCTTCACAAATGCCCTTTCCATCCACTGAGTCTGACAAACCTTTGTCTAAGCCAAATGCCTCTGTCTAAGCTGCCTTCCAATCTACCATTCAAAAGTTGAAACCTTTTTTCTTGATGCGTCATTTTGATCTCCTTGGACACTTGGATGGCTCATTTCTTGTACTGTTTGTGTTCTAATTAATCTTGGATTATATTTACACTATCTCTCAATTCTTTCCATCAGGTTGCTATGAGGGCTCTTGGCTTCGAACCCAAGAAAGAGGAAATCAAGAAGATGATTCAAGATGTAGATCGAGAAGGATCTGGAACAATCGACTTCAATGATTTCCTCACTTTGATGACATCTAAAATGGTTTGTAATAATCTTAACCTGCCTTGACACCATACTTTCCTTATGTTAGATGTTTTCTTTCATGAGACCAATGTTTTTTTTTCAGTCATGGACATGTCACTCATTCTCTGCCATTTCTCTCTAGATTAAGCTTGCTCTGCAGTCTAGTGAGTTTAATGTCTTCAATGTGTGCTACCATTCAGACATCGACAAATTTCAAATTTTGCTCTCAAAATAGTTTATGCAAGCGCTATTGTGAAATCAAAATAGATCAGGCCTGAAATTGGATAATTTTTCCTCTTGGTACTTTGTACTTTTTACAATTTGCTTTACTTGCATTTTTTGCTCAATTAACTATTTGCTAAAAAAACTAAATTATGTTGTTATTTCCTTTGTCAACAACTACAGCACAAAGACAGATGCAATGCATAGACCCAATACATGTTGTTGTATTGTAATGTTGTAGTTGATGACAAGTAGTAAGTAAATCATATGAATTTCAAGGTCTTAATAGATATCATATTTGTAAAATGTTTTTGCCTCAATAAAATTGCCCAGCCAAGACTAGGTAATAAATACTCCCATCTTTACTGGAATTTCAGAGCGAGAAGGATTCCAAAGAAGAAATTGCAAAGGCTTTCAAATTATTTGATGATGATGAAACAGGGAAGATTTCCTTCAAGAATTTGAAGAGGGTCTCAAAAGAGCTGGGAGAGAATTTAACCGATGAAGAGTTACAGGTAATGTTATATGTAGTCTTGTTTTAAAATAATGCCTAGTTTTGAAACGTTTTGGAATCGTGGCAGACTGAACCTTGTAGAATCATGGATAAAAGAGGCCTGTTTTGGGAAGAATTTGATTGTACATGAAGTTCCTTTTGCAGCCCTCCATATCAAAACTAACATTTTAACAGATAAAGAGACAGTATAGATTTTCAGAGGGGGGGGGGGGCGTTGTCTTCCGGCAGTCTCTTCACTTTGAAATCTGAATCGAGTGATTATTTGAGTCGTGACACAGCCTGATCGGAAATTTGATTAATTTCTTTTGCAGGAGATGATAGATGAAGCAGATAGAGATGGTGATGGTGAAATCAACGAACAAGAGTTCCTAAGGATTATGAAGAAAACCAGCCTATACTAAGAGCATTCCACATTAATGTTGAAGATTTGGCTGTGTCGTTGTATATATGAAGTACCGTGTGTGTGATGACATGTCAGTGTTTACTAGCAAGGTAGTATGTGTAAAAAAAACTTTATTCAAGGCACTCCAAACCAGCCGAATGTTATTACAGAACGTGCAGTACTGCAAGAAATCTGTACTATTTAATGCATTGTGTATTCACGTTTCAAGCAACATAAAAAGGTTTCATTCAACTTAAAGAAATGCATTACAAGGTAAAGAAAGAAAATATTAATTACAGTATGAAATGATAACATTTTCTACATTCCAATGCTTGGATGTTGCAAGATGAATGAACAATCACAAGAGGTATAGACGAGATGTTGCAGTGTTTTAATTTTATTGTTAAGCTTTGAAGGACCAGAAAGTGATCGGAATTTAAGTTTGACTTCTTACCTGTGAGTTGAAATGAAAGATAATCAACGTTGTATATGTATTACGTGAGATGTTTTATGAAATCAGAAAGTATGATGTCACATGATGAAAATTAGCAACCCCGAAATTGGAGCCCGCCATACAAGGTATCGAACATACCCTGACCAAGGCACAATTTGATGGCAAATTTCCAATGTATCCTTATAGTCAACAGTTCTGGAATTTCATCTTTCATAATGTTTGAAAGGAAGGTTTGAGGTAGAGACTTCAAAGTATAGGTTTTTATTATTACGTTGACGGTTTGTTTAGAATTTAAGCTATTTAGAGTGTATATTGTTATGTTCGTAAAGCATGAATAATGGTTTAAGGAGTTGTTGTTTTTACCGACACAGTTGAAACCAGCGTTTCTGAAGTGCATTTGTGAATTCTCAAGCACATTATAATGTAAGTAGAATGTGCTTTTGGTTTGTAGTATAGTACAATATATATTTGTATGGAAAGATTGTTTGTATAGTGTCAAAATGAGGTTTAAAGGGTTTGCCTGTTAGATCTTATCCCTTGAAAATGCACTGCGGTTGATGCTAGCTATTAACAACCAGGCAGAACAAGGTAAGAAAAAGACAAGATGATTGTTTCATTATAACTGAGTATAATAACAGTGTTTCAGGCTTCCATTATACAAAGCTATCTTTATTATATATTTCCCTAAGCTTTATGTTGGAGAATAAATACTTTCACTTGTCAATGAAGAATTGAGGAGTTTGCATTTCAGGTTGAACATTGCTAGAGCTGTCTGATATTATGTTGATATCCTCAAATTATGATTGTCATCATCATTTGCAACACCTGGAGAACATGAAATGGACACAGTCTATGAAGTTAAAAAGTAGAAATTTGATAAATATTCAGTAAGGCAAGTTAGTTTCCAGATGGTGGGGCATCATCTCGTCTGTCAGATGGGGAAGTTAACTGGCAGTTGTGAAAGCAGACCTGTCTGCTACTGTTTGCACTAATTGAATCCAAAGAAGAGGGCTTGATGGTAAGCCAGTGGTCTTCAATGACCATCATGCAAGTAACGTGTCAAAGGACTTACTATATGGCTCTCTAGCCCTTGGGGCACACAAAGCTAAATCAAACCTTTCTTTCAAGAAATCCACAATTATGTCATTCATTTCCATTTGTCAGCTTCTATATCAGAAAGTAACTCCAAAAATCCCCAACTTTATCAAATTTCAGTTAACCTTTTCACTTGTCGTGTTGAAGAATTTAAGTATGGCATGTACCGTATATATATCCCTGTTGTCCACTTTTCATATTTAACACAAACAGAGATTGGGGGCTGAATGTTTCAAGTTTTGTAAATAGAAAAATTGGGACTGATTTATGTTACTGAAGAAGAGTACAGTTGAGTTTTACCCTGCAACAACAAAAGAGGCCATCTTAAGGTTACAATAGCGAGGTACATTCCAAGCATTTGAACTCGTGCCTGCAAGGTTGTTATGTGGTAACAGATAAAACTTCTTCAAGTCTGTTCAGTACTGACTACCTCACTTGTCTATCAGTACAAGTGTGATCCCAATATAAAGTGAACTTTGTTTAACCAACTTCCACGATGATGTAAGCACACCATATAAGGCAGCCTTCAATTTTATAAACTGACATATTTTTTGACAATGTATACTGCTTACTGTTTTACTGTATATTGCTTGTGGGTCAACCTGAGTGTTGCATTTAGTCTTAAGATTTCTGCATCCATTTTGGAAGTACTTGTAAGAAAGTGTACATTTAATATTCTAGTGCGGACACACATGTTTGGTACCTACTGTATGTCAATGGGGTACAATGTATAGTGTTTGCTAGGTGTATGTATAGGGGGAATTGGGGGTTTTTTTTGGGGGGGGGGAGGGGGAAGGGTTGTTGAGGTGGAGAGAGAGGGAGGGGCAAGTCATTGTTGCACAGCTATGAAGAGTAAAACATCTTAGAGGTCTTTACAAGTGAGGTGCACATTATGAGGGATCATCAGGGTCATATGCATATTTCATTGGGTTGGTCCAAGTTATTTTGAGGTCATCAGTTTTGCCTCGAAATATTCTAGAAAGTCTATAATGGTCAAGTTTGCTTCAACAAGCATGTTTCCTCCTTCTGCCAAACACCTTCCTTCATAAAGACAGTTATTCGTCAAGTTTACCACTCCTCAATGTCTGGGAGTAACATGGATGGTCAAAACCTCCAAAACAGTATGTTTGACAAGATTTAGCAGTTTTACCATGCTAAGATTTGGGGCCAATATGGCTGACCTTCTAATTCTTCTTTTGAACACTAGAACAATGCATGGTTCAACATTCCTTAGGTACAATAGGACTTGAAGAAATTACATTTCCATCAACACTTTAATAAGCATCTGCATGTTTTGTTTGTTCCATGTTGGTGAAAATATTGTTTTACTTAAGTCATTTCTTCATTTATTTTATTTCTTATATATATTTCATTTCCTAAGTTGCTTCATTTAACAGATAAATAAAAGTTTTGTTGAATTAGATAACATGTTTTCTCATGTCTTGTGTTGTGACACTGTGTAAAATATATTCTGAACCATAGTTTAATATTTTCATGTGGTGATGTAAACTTGCATATTAAAACAAGTCCAACACACTTGCTACTGAGCTGTAATGCTTCGGTTTGCTATGGCACTACTTTAAGTAATTCACAAACAAGTAACAGGCTGAGTGAAATGTTTCATATGTAATCATAGTATCATTTAGGCTACAATATTGGGATTCTAATGTTTCTCACTATGAGTGCTAAATTGCTTAAAAGACAGCCTGCTGTGTACATGCAAATTATCAGAGATCCAACTATGAGTCCATGTATTTGTAAGCTAGAGAAGTGCGGCACAGACATTGCTCCATGCAGTCGGAGATACGGGGGGGGGGGGGGGTGGGTAGAAGTTGGTTGGAAAGGTGTGTGCCTGAGCCTGATCATTCCCCTTGCTGGCCAATTTAATGAGTTAAGTTTAATTATAGCCGAAAATGGTGATAAAAATTGGGAGACATGGAGTCGACATTGGAAACAATGCTCGGAGATTTAAGTCACTGTTTCCCAACTAAAATTCGACAAGCGTTTCTAGCCACCCTCAAATCATTTTCCTCAATCTCATTGTGACATCATCTTATTACACAGTCTCTAGTACTCACATCTTATTAGACTTGGGAGGTTCAGAACTTCCAGCAGGAAAGTACGTCTGAAATCGTTATATACACTGTAAATTTTAGTCTTACTTATTTGTCTCCATTTCATATCAGGCGCGGTTCATAAATAAATATATAAGTCTCAAAATGTTTTATTTGACGTCTACCCAACATGAGAGTTGAGTTTTTGAGAAACTGCCCGGTTGTCGGTTCAGGGCGAAGGTTTGCAACAAGTTTTCCCGACAAAACGCTCTCCTCGTATTTGACAATGACACCACACTTTAGCAACTACATCCATACTATTATTTAGCATATCGAAAGTCTCGCAATATGGTCTATAAGATAAGAAATTCTTGCCGTCTGAATTGAGCTCGAGACCGGGGATTTTTTTTATCGGATATAAGCAGACCAACATGGAGCCTACATAAGGGTATGATTTCCAGATAAACAGTAATATATGCAACGTCTCATGGTTTTATGATTCTTCTGCTTTCGTCATTTGCCTGTTCTTACAAAATGACAAACATTTTATGTCCACACATTAAATGATCTAACGTAGACTGCATAGGAAGATCTGTGTGCAGCACTTGTAATTGGCAGTGATACTGTACCAGTGTAAATGCATTATATACTAAGACTGGGTTTATTACTGTAGGCTACCATGTGCTGTCTACTCTAACTGGTGAGGCGATAGACTGAAGTTATTAATCCTAGCCTAGCTTATGTCGACTGTACAATGCAAAAGTATTTTGAGTCTGCCCACATAGTGATTATAGTAAGAAATCCCAGTTGCTAGTTAGGCAACTACAGTAGTTCCACTAGCAATACCAATATGGCATGCCAAATAAAGCATTGTCAAAAGAAATTACTGTCACAATCTTGCTGTTGACTTAAAGTTCAATCCATTTTCTTATTTCAACTTGACTTCTTGTCATGCCATTATTTAAAGAATTACGTATAGACCAAAATTGTTATGGCAAGTGTCCATCGTCACAAATGTAAAATGCGCAATAAATGTAGCAGACTATTAGCTTGAGATGTTCCGTTTTATATTTTGAATGTTCTAACAATAGTATAAATTAATTAGGACTGTCCTAGAAATGAGGATTGTCTGTTTACTTTATGAAAAAGAAATACATAAGGTTTTGTGCTCTTGTTTCCAGTACAGCCAGCCAAACTGACATTTATGACATAGCCTACACAAAATCTTTCTGTGCTAGCTGCAATATAGAATGCTTTGGTCAAAGCAGAACTCCAAAATATGTTCTTTGTTGCAAAAAAAATGTAATGTTACCATTTTTAAGTCATTCCTCTAAAATAAATATTAATGAGTTGTATTTTGGTTTGAATCTGTTTGGATGTCTGTTTAAACTATAGCTTACTAATGATCTTCATATCCTATGTTATAGGTTGGCAGGCAATCACTTCAGTAAGGTTTGGTAAGAGATGATATGCGTTATATTGCATGTTGGAAGTTTTCAACCCCAAAGTTTATAGGTTTCCAGAACCTTGGGCCACTTTTCAAGAAATGTTATCTTCCCATCTATAATTTCTGCCCTTATTTATATGCAGAATTATGTAGCATCAAGGTAGTATACATCAGTTTAATGAGATGGGAGGGGAATTTCCAGTTTATCCTTGTTGAAAAGTTTTGGGAGGTATATAAGGTGGGTTGTAGACCCCTTTCCCATTGTGAAACTTTCAATTATGTAGTCATGCATGTAAACATGTGATTGTGAAACCATGTTGCACACCTCATAGTACTGGATAAACATACTGCATATATTGTGTTGCATAGAAAGTTTTATTGTGCAGTACTATACTTCCTTACCAAATACTGTACTAAAACTAGTCAAATTAAATAGCAAATAACTTCCTTTTCCTCATGCTCCGCTGGCAGTTCACTTTCTCTTTTATTTACTTCTAGATCATGAATTTGTTCCAAATCTTTTGATCTCTCCTTCAAATACATGTGTTGATATGTGGGTGGCCATAGCAGTGAACAATACTTAATTGTTTGCAGTAGAGTTATTGTGTTGTCATTGCAGAAATTTGACTGTCCTTAAAGCTTAAAAACTGAAATGGTTTAATTTAGTCTTTGACAATTTGTGCCTTCTGTTAATTTGATTATATACTGAGAATCAAAAGTCCTGTTCAGTGCAGTCCTCAATTCATTTATCTCTTTGAAGCTCCAAATATTCAAATAATTCAACTGTCTATGTACAGATTCACCCAGTGGGAATTTTGTTTCCATACTGTACTTTAATGTCCTGCTTCAATGCCCTCACATTGACAGTATGAACAGGATATATATCCTGTTTCTATCAGAAATAGGGTAGGAACTATTTGTACTGTCAGTACGAGTGCTTTGAAGCATGATATGGGTGGAGTGTGTAGAGTGGTATTAGGATGTAAATTGACAGTAATTTTAAATATAGTTTTTTATTACTATATAGCATTTTTTATGTTAAAGGTGCATCCTGAAATATACTTAAATGCAGGTTTACTACATATGCCTCATAGCTAGGCTTTGTTTGTATGGAATCAATCATTTGATGTTGATGACCACGGTGGGAAATAGCCAAAGACAAACAGGTTATACAGTAGATATAAGACTACTGTAGCACACAATAACAAGAACGAAGAAAACAAAAAACTTGTAGCAAAGATGATAGTGATTGAAAAGAATAATATATGAGACAAAAAAAATGGCAGAAATGGGGAAAGAAAGTGACCAAAGAGAAAATTGAAAGGCATGTTCAGGTATGAAGAAGAGTGAAAGAGATGAAGAATGGTGATATGGAAATTACATTAAAAATGAAAAATAAGAGAAAAGCAGCAGCTACTGTATAACATTGACGTTAGTGACAGGAGACTTAAAGATTTGTCGTATGGAACAAGATCTGAAAAAAGAAATTTACAATTGAGCGCTCTTGGTCTGTAAAAGACAGTGTTTTTGAATTATTTTCAAGTTATAATGGCAGATTACCAATTTTCATATTTTCTTAAACATTGTAAGTATACTCTTTGTTTATGAATTTATTGCTTACTGTTCAGTATATATATAGACATCCAAGTTTGGCAAGGAAATTCAGTTTTTTGCATTATCTATATAAGATTAAATTTGTAATTCTTTAATAAACAACACTGGTAGTGTTTCTCATTTGCACTAGAAGTCATCTTTTTGATGTCACTATTTTGCAGTTTTCAACATTCAATAGCGAGAACAATGCTAAAAACAACAGTGGGGAATAATTTATCCAGTATAACATCGCAAAATGCTATCCAAAATGGGCCAAATGCTAGTATACATACTGTGTGAAGATGCCTAGTATATAGTTAATGTACTCCAGAACCATAGTATTTTATAGGTTGCAAAGTTAAGAGCCTATTAAAACTGCTGTGCAACATTTGAACACAATGAACACATTTGAAATTATATTCTCTGAACAGCAGACTCTCTCTAGCAGTGTCATACTCAGTGGCGGAGCTAGGGGTATTGGTCCAAGGGGGGCGAGAATGATCTGTAGGGGCACTTTAGACACTATCTAAGCGGAGCGCCACCAGTGGTTGGCGCGTAGCGTACAGAAATTTTTTTGAGTAAAGATACTCCCTAGATCGCCGGAAATGACCCTTTCCGGGCCTGGCTAATTTGCAGATAAACGAAGAATAAATAGGTGTCATCGCCAAATTACACCAACAAAATGTGACAAATGTCAATAAGTAGATGAGAGCGCAATAAAAAAGTCAATAATCGCGAATAAGTAAAAAGTGGTAAAGAGCTGAAAAGGGCGCCAGCAGTCCATTTGAGTCCGTCAGGGGGGGCATCCGCCCCCCCTGACTGTATGGACGCTCCGCCACTGGTCATACTGTATCTAAACTGAATACTTTCACCTTTCTTTGGAAACTATCATCGCTTCTATCATCGTTTTGTGTCCTTTTCATCAGGATGCTTTTAAATTGAGTAAAAAACGGATTCCTGCTTTAAAAGATGATATAAATGAATAATTTATGACATACAATACATTACAGAAAGCTAAGTGTTAAACTGAATTTGAAGTCTTCCAAATGTGCTTATAGTAGTTTTTGTACAAGAAACCATAAATCTGTATATATTTGGATAAATAACAATTTAAGATGGAACCTGAAAAGTGCTATGCAAAATGTAACCCCTAAATTATCCCTTGTGCTGTTCATTACAGGGTAGGAGGGAGGCGTGGGGAGGGGGTGACATAATTTGTATCAGTGTTGTCTAGAGTTTTAAAAGCGTATTAAAATTCTCTTGGAGTCGGATGCCTGCACAAAATAGCTTGAAGAACCAATTAGAGCTGATCTGATTTCTTTTGGAGTACAGTAACTAATAGTACATAGCATATGAGAACATAAATGTATACAGTACTCTTTAGATGTTAATTATACGTAGATGTACATGGTGTCAATTAAGGTTATCCATTTACATTAGTGCAATATATAGCATTTACCTCGTTTAATCACAGGTGAGATTTGAGGTTTCAACGAAAGTACTGTACTAGAAATACATGAAGAGTAGCTTTTTACTATGTTGGTTGCAAAGTTAGTCCTGATTATTCTATCAAACTTCCACTTAGGATTATTTAACCTTGCTTAAGTAAGACACTGGAAGAGATGTGAACACCAATAATAAGCTAAGCAACTAATTAGTGATATAATTCAAGTTTAAAAATTTTACACTTTTGCATACTAATTATAGTGTTTATAAGAGAAAGCAAAATTCATTTTTTAAAAAAATTTTTGCAGAGCCCTTGGTTTCCTTATATGATATATGATACTTGGCTAATGAATCCAAACGACTTATTTTTATGGGATTTATATAAGCGGTTATTACCATCAAACAGAAAAGCAGAATCTGTACAAACAGCAGTTTTGCTGTACTTTCTCTTTTTCATGACTTACTGACATTGATAACTTCATATAAGTAAGTTATGGCAGTCTCCTTTTATAGCTTAAATGTTAGGATATCAATTACAAGCAAAAGTCAGACCAAGAGTCCCCACTTGTGAATTTTTTAAATCGTAAATTATTGACTGAAAAAACAGCTTCAGGCCCACCTGCCACTCAAAAGCGCACTCGCCATGCGCACATTCAAAACATATCTTCAATTAAAAATGGCCAATCGTCGGGAAAACATATATGCCATCTCAACCTCTGACAGTGCAATCAAATTCGGCTAATAAGTCCTCCAAGGTATCTTTAATCAGAGAAATTGAAATTGACTTTTGATGAGTTAGAGGCAGAACTGCTTCTTGCCACTCATTTAAATACATTAGTACTGACATTGGGCCTTGGCTGAGAGTTCAATCCCTTCTGCCCATATGTAACAGAAGGATACATACACATATATATCTATATGTATACTGAGTACTGTTCTTAAATATATAGAACTTACAGCATGTGCAATGAATTGAGCAAATAACTATAAAAGCCAAAAAAAACCTGCAACATAGGCCTGCAGATCCCACTTATTTATGTAAAATTAATTTTGTTTTTCCGAAAACGTAAAAAATTAGCAATTATATTTTGTTATCACTTGTTTATTTTCAACCTGCATTATCAAGTAGTCTCGCTGTCTACCAATTTTTTCTGTTTTCAATCCCTTCTGCCTATATTTAAAAGAAGGACACACATATACTGTTGTATACTGAGCACTGTTCTTAAATGAATAGAACTTACAGTACATGTGCAATGAATCGAGCAAATGACTATAAAAGCCAAAAAAAACCCTGCAACATACGTCCTTGCAGATCCCACTTACATATGTAAAATTAATTTTGTTTTTCAAAAAAATTTTAAAAAATAGCAATTATATTTTGTTATCACTTGTTTACTTTCAACCTGCATCATCAAGTCGTCTTGCTTTCTACCAAATTTCTCCGCCCATATGTAACAGAAGGACACATATATATATACTGTTGTATACTGAGCACTGTTCTGAAATGAATAGAACTTACAGCATGTGCAATGAATTGAGCAAATAAGTATAAAAGCCAAAAAAAACCTGCAACATAGGCCTGCAGATCCCACTTATTTATGTAAAATTAATTTTGTTTTTCCGAAAACGTAAAAAATTAGCAATTATATTTTGTTATCACTTGTTTATTTTCAACCTGCATTATCAAGTAGTCTCGCTG
>JAIPMN010035608.1:0-10541 GCA_020650975.1 Apostichopus californicus
GTTGTACTTGTATGTATATATGATTATCTCACATTACCTTTGACCGTTACACACATAACAAAGTCTCACTTTTGTAGTTATGGTGTTAAAAATGTTTTTAGACTGACCTAAAACAGCAGATTTTCTGACTCACTACTGTATAAGTGCGTATTTGCAAGGTTTTCTCAAGTTTTAATTTTGTTGATCTAAACTGAGAAACTTAATTTATTTGCTTTAAATAGCCTTAACGCATGTGCGAAATTATGTGAATTTTTTTCTTGCTTCGGTTAGTTTGACTCCTGTTTTACAAAATCATGTTTTTCTGTTTCAGGCGTATCTGATCAAACTATCCATGAAATCACATATCTGATGGATAGAACTAAACCAGTTAGCAAAACCAGAGAGATTACCATCACTGCTATCCTTTGAAAGAATATTAATGGAATTACTTAATTGCTAATTTACTACATACCATTGTACTACAGTACGGTGCATGAACATAGGAAATATGACGTTCGTCCACCTAATCGTGGTAACAAGCGAAATGCATGAGACGTTTATATCATTTTCTTGGTATAATTTAAAGTGCTAGATTTAATGTAAACAAATCGTCCATTTGCTTCCATGTATGTCATTCCGGGTACAGTTCAGCCATACAGCCTCACATACTGGAACTCTGTTGTATTTAATACAGCTTAGTTTGAGTGTTAGCATTGATATTGGTCCCTCATTAAATGCACTACCTTGACAATTAATTTATAATCTACAGTCAGTAATTAACTCGTAAAAAGAAAAATTGTACTTTATTGTCTGGTTCACATTACAGCATAGCCTTAAGGCCTTGTAAGTGTCTACACTTGAATGCTAGGTATGATGCAGTTTCTTTACACAAAATTGTTTTTTTGCACAGTACAATTTCACACAAAAGGTTTTGCTGGTATGCCTAGTAAATCTCAATCACTGCAGATAATTTATAGCTGCTGCTGCCCTTTTACCCCAAACGTTGCCAAATGGTGTTCAACTACAGATTAATCAACCTGAAAACAATAGACAGTGAAATGGACACAAAACATTGGGGTCTAGGTAATATGTTAAGTTGATGACAAGTTGACTTACCGCTGAATTTGGCTTACTTGCTTTGTGAAATAAGAAGTATTTCAAGTAGGAGCAGATATTTTTGATGATATGAAAAACGTTGAATAGAGAGAACTTCCATTTTTCAGGATTCTTGTACCAAAGCCAACCAGTTCTGAACTGCACCAGGTTCTGATCTTGCATCAGAGATGTGTTCTCATCATCTTCAGAACTCATCTTTCTGTAGATTAGAAACCAAAAAAAAGGGTTCTTCAATTATATTTTATTAGATGGGAATCCATGTCAACATTTTTGAATACAAAAAAAAATCTTGCAGAATCTCTGCACTGAATAATTTGATTACGTGAGTTTATAACCCATTCACAATATTTCTTATTTGAAAATGGTCACACAGAACTATCATCTTTGCTTTTATGATAGCTCTTGCGGTAAATGAAACTTCCCCAATTATACATTGAAAATATTGCCATCTCAGGGAGATATCACCAGGTTTAACAGTCATGTGAGGGGGGTGGTGGCATTTTTTTCGAAAACGTTAAACGTTTTCCATATTTTGTTCATTTATGGTGAGTGAAACTAATGCTACTATCGGATCATGTTGGTTAGGACTTCTGTGCATTGAATAGCATTTGCAGAACCAATTCTATATTACAGTATATTGTAAAAAGAAGGAATAAGTAACATAAAAATATACAAATTATATAATATATGCATACCGAAAAATATTACAAAATGGAAATATATATTACAGCATGTGGCTTAATGACGTCATATCTGTTTCCTTTTTAAAGAAGGGTAATGTGTTGCCATAAAAAATTAACAAAACTATGGAAATATGTACCATAGACCAAAATAAGAAAGGTGATTAAAACAATACAAGCTATTTATACTTGGCCTACGTTATACTTGATACGAAGGGCAAGTCAATTATGAGTTCTAATTGTCTAAAAGCAGGAACATGTATATGCATAGGCTACACAAAACACAACACTTTGATGTGAGAATGCAACAAAAGGGTCTTGATCGAGCCAACAAAAATGTTTCCGCCTAGCCTACATTGTAGGGGCCTTTAGTTTGGTACTATAACTAGGTATATTTCCTTTAGGTATTTACCGTGTATCTCCACTCACCCTTCACATAGTTCGTAGGATCCGCCAAAGCCATGATGCACATGAATACATGGACATGTACTCTTTAGTGTACACTTTAGAAATTATACAGGCCTAGACCTAACCCAAATTGTTCAGTTGAGCAGCAAACTTTGAACTGGAACGGTTTGAAGACCATTACTAAATGAAAGTAGGCCTACAGCACAGTTACAGTAGCACTACAGCTGGTATATGATTATATAGTTATCTTAAACCCTCGACATCATGCACTCAGTTGATCAAAATAAACGCCGTCCCTTGTTGTGGACACAACAATTCATTGACATCGACATTCGAGCATCAAACAGTATACAAAATATTACATATATCAATTAATATCAGACTCATATAAAACGAAAAGGAGTAATATGCATGACAGTACACAATAGCGCCATTTCAAACGAAAAGTGACTGTTTGTTGTTATCAATACTCTACTCGATTAACAAAAATCACTGGTTATGCATCGACATAAACATCAAGTGGCCCGTTGCAACTCTTAAACAGTGTAGATGGATAGACCAAGTCTTGAAAGTTTTACGGAAGCAGCGGAATGGTGTTAGCTACACACCAAAATGCATAATGCTTACAATTAAAGTGTAGAATACTGTAGAGCTTTGCTGGTAGCATTCGATTCCTCGCCCGGCGGATGACTTCCTCCGCGTCGTAGGGCCTATGATAAATGTCCGGAGAAAGCTACTTCCCCCTCGACGACGCCATCTTGGTACGTAAATCTGATAACGTTCATTGTATTTTGGGAGTTATTAACGCCAGTAACGATCATGTGACAGCGTGGATGCCGAAACCATCGAAAGAGAATCACGTGATCACCAAGAGACAACTCGTCAATGCTGTTAACTGTCTCATCTGTATACAAGATACCGGTTCTTAAAATACTTCCTATTGCAAATCCCACTAACGTCTCATCGTCGGTGTTTCCTTGTGCCATGCCTATATTTGTTGTCACTCAGCTGAATAGAGACAGACATCATACATGAGCAATATTTTAATGATGAAGAAAAGAAATTGAAAAAAAAAAGTTGTAAGAACTGTTAAAAACGTTATTATTTTCACGTTTTATAAGTCGGATATAACATGTCTGCTCTCCCACTGAATTACCATAACAGGTTACGGTAACCAATTATACAATGAGAAAACCGGCTATCATGGCCGTCTATAACATCAAACTATCACGTGAAAGGAGACACAAACCCTGAAATTGTTATTGGAGTACGTGATAAAGATGCCATTGCTGAGCAACTTCAACAACAGACCTAATGATGACACTGATTGGTTTAGATGTCAACACCGTTATCATTCAATCTTGCAAATATAAAAAAAAAGTAAAAGGTTTCAGATCCTCGTGGTACTTGGATATCACAGATTTACAAAACAGACAGTTCTTTAAAGAGACCACTGTCTCATCAACAAAATACGATCGTTTAGTTTATGTCCCCTTTAAACACAAATCCCGAAAACATTAAAACACGAAAAGAGGAAGACATCTATAGTTGGACGAAGAGCATCTGTTAATAATTTTTTAGTGAATGATTTCCCAAAGAGTTATAGGTAGCCATCGTAAGGTCATTTTAAGCCCTATCCATGTGATGATCAGTGGGAGTAGAGGAGGGGGGGGGGGGATGAATCAATCAATCAGAAGACATTAATATAATTATATACATTGTTCAAAGGCGCTAAAGACAGTTACATGAAATTGATTGCAATACACTTGTTGAAAAAGATAAAATTTGAGCAGTTTCTTGAAATGATGAACAGTCTGAGCATCCTTGATGTGATTTGGAAGAATGTTCTATTCTTTTGGTCCATAGCAGGAGAGTGAGCGATCTGCAAATGACACAGCATGGTTTCTGGGCACGATCAACTGAGGAGAAGATGTATATGATCTAAGCTGTATGCCTGGTGGTTGCAGCTGTAGCTGGTCAGAGATGTAAGCTGGCGACTGTTTATGGTGAGCGTTGTTCACAAGAAGAAATACCTTAAATTTGATACGTTGTTGTATGGGGAGCCAGTGAAGAGTAACGAGTTCCAATGTTATAGAGTCATACTTCTTACGCTTGACAATGACGCGAGCAGAGGTGCGTTGGACATTCTGAAGTTTGGTGATAAGAGATTTGTTAACACCAATCAAGAGGCTGTTGCAGTAGTCCAACATGGGGGTAACTAAAGTGTGCACAGCTAGCTTGGCTGCTTCAGTCGTGAGCACTTGGCGTGCACGACTAATGTATGGCCTCCCATCGTCAGTCGAGGAGGGGACGGATGGTTCAGTCGGGACTTTTTGCATTCAGCCGGGAAAGAATTAAACCACTGCTACCCCATTTTGTAATCCCACTGAAATGATTGATTTATTAGCACAACGTTGCGTTTAGATGTGCATGTAGATGTAAATGCACCAATATGTGACGTTATTTTTATTTTTTATTTTTTTTTGGTGTGGGAGGCAAGCGTCCACAGTCCTCATACATCCGAGACGGCCTCAATAAAGCCAGGACAATACCCACTCCTTTATGAAAGCTTTTATTCACCTCGCCCTTATAGAAGTTCGGGCCCCTATTTAAAACAGTCCGGGTATTTTTAGTACGTCCCCTTCCCCTTTAAAACCTGTGCACTACACTGTCGTGGATGGACACCAGCTAATATCAAGCCTTCTCTTTCTGATGGGTGTTCAGAGATATAAAGACAAGCTGTGTTATTGTCGCACCCATTCCTGCTCCGGGGACTACCAGTTTTCGTCCCCGGTATTACATGTCTAAGTTGGTCAATGAGTCTATATATAGAAAAAGGACAGTGTTTGATTTAATTGCGTTAAATGTCTTTTATCGAGGATTTAGTCTATATTTAAAGACCCTCCATCAAATCGCACACAAAATTATTCTTAACTTTTTTTTGTCACTTTTTTATCACACTTTTATCACACATAAATAATTTTATTGACATAAACTCTCACAGCACAAACATATTCTTAAATGTATTAAAACGAATTTGTCATAAAGTTGAAACTATTTGCAGGAATATTTTAACATTTTAACGTTTCCATAACAAAGCCGCTGCCTTTACCCAACAGTTATGAATTAACTTGATAGGGTCTCAATATGTTTATATTTCATTTTCATTTCGGCTGTGCGAAAGGTTTGATGGCTATAAATAGGTGAGGGATATTTCCAAAGTTTATATTCCAACGTCATTGATTAGTATGATGGTACACTGTTAATCCTCGAAAGTATTATGGCTGTCTCTCACTGATTTTGCCCAGCTGTTAAGTTCTTTCCTTCGGCTATGTGACTTTTCATCGATGGTTTGACCAGATTCCGCCAGAATAGAAAGAATTATACTTGTAAACGTCCGGAGTCAAACTTCAAATGCATTTGAGGTAGAAAATAGAGCAGCTATTCTGCAGTGGCTTAACCCGTCATCTGCGAAAGGAAGTCTTAATTCATCGTAGGGCTCCATGAGTCTATAGTGCTGTGTTGTATGTTTGCAGTTTAACTAAACCATGTTTACAGCTCCATGATTAATTTGGTAAAGCACTGGTAGCTCAACAACACAAGGGAATGAAGTGGCATTAACTTGCTGATTCTGCCCTGAAAGTACTTCTACAGAATAACTCATGTTCACCAAGCTTAAACTACCTCCATGTTTAGACTGAAAAAAAGTTGCATCAAATATCAATTGAGGGTAAGGGGTGATACACCTACAGGGCTATTGACACACATATAGGTAAGTACCTAATTGGCATAGGAAGGATCTGCCTTCTGATATGCAATGGATAATGACTTTCATACATATCCAATATCTACATTATCGAAGGAGTAAGAACTCTTAAAAGAATGCCAAGACATTGAAAAATGATGAAATCTGCCAACATTTACCACTTTCCTTTACCAATCATCTATTCATTATTATTCTGTATCGCCATCCCAACCTGGCAGGCACCTTCACTGCAAATTTTACAAAATTCAGCCAGCGATTGCAGAATTACGCTTTTAAAGCAGCATTTTGCGTTTGGTCGCCGTTTTCTACATTTTTGACATGTCCATCGAGTTTTTTGCATTTATCAATCCCAAAACAGCAAACTAAGATATTAGCCAAGTTTTACCCTGCCAACAACGGTAATTGGCGAGTAATTAAGGATATTTGCAGATAATGAGAAAAGTGTCCACGACAAATTCCACATTTAAAATTAATCGCATATATGTTCCCCCAAACCCACTAGTTTGAATTCAACCAATCAGAGATGCAGGTTTAGTTTTGAGCCATTGCTAAAAATAGATTCAAGACTTTGCGTTGGTATACTAGGGAGTTGTTATGGAACTCCCTGGTACAACTGCCATATAGACTGTACACAAATAAAGCATGGTGTTATATTACGTATTGGTCAATGATGTTCGTAGTGTTTAAATATTCATATTATGGGCGAGGCTTATTGGGATACCAACGGAAAATATCTTGGAGAAAAACAAAGTTGAAAGTTGCAAATTTTTCGCATTTTGTGCCACCATTTGAAGTTAGATTTAAATAGATAAGCTAGTTATATATGTCGTTATGGCATAGTGGAGTCAGTAATATTGACAAAAATCATAGAAAAGGACGCAAAATGCTGCTTTAACAAAAGAGACAGACATTTCCCAAGCTACAGAATCATATAAGCATTACCCACATTAGTGGGTTGGTACAAAATGGGCCCGATTGATGGTCCCAAACTATTTAGGCCTACATGTACCAGCTATTAACCAACAAGAAGAGGAGAGGAGTGGAAGGTGAGGAGAGGAGAGCAGATGAGGAGAGGAGAGCAGAGGAGGAGAGGAGAGCAGAGCAGAGGAGACGAAATCCTTTACCTGCACATAAGCGATACTTTTCTACTTCGCAAGGTTCCTGTAATATGGACTATTGTCATGAAGACCAGAAGAATGAAAGGCCAGGGGTCAAAGGTCGAAAGAGGGAAATTGTGATTTTTCACTATGAATGCAAGGATAAACGTTGATAAGATATACAATCTTCCTATATTAACTATTATCACAATATAAAGTTACCATTGAGCCAACTCATTGGGTCACACGCACTTATATACACACAGACCTTTACCAACGCATATGCATTTCTTGTGCACACTGTATTCGTTCTTTTATTCAAGTTGCCATGGTATGGCAATGAATAACATGAAAAAACGTATACCAGCGCATTTATAAAAGAGTATACAATTCGCCATGATCAGATTAAGAAGCGATCCATGTTGGTATGTTGCCAAGATTTGATCATATTGATTGTTGCTAAGTACCGGGTCGATTCTTTGACCTTATCGTGACTCCTACTGGATACAACATGTCTTTATAGTTCCATTATCTCATTCATCAGAATATGAAGTTACCATTGAGCCAACTCATTGGGTCACACGCACATATATACACACACGCTTTTACCAACGCATATACATTTCTTGTGCACACTGTATTCGTTCTTTTATTCCTTGCCATGATATGGCAATGAATAACATGAAAAAACGTATACCAGCGCATTTATAAAAAAATATACAATTCGCCATGATCAGACTTAAGAAGCGATCTATGTTGGTATGTTGCCAAGATTTTATCATATTGTTTGTTGCTAAGTACCGGGTCGAATCTTTGACCTTATCGTAACTCCTCCTGGATACAACATGTCTTTATAGTTCCATTGTCTCATTGTCGCTTTTGAACATTGTTATAAGGTTCCAGGTTTGGAGGGAATTTCTGATGGGTTTTCCAGTTCGAGTCTGTCTTTGGTGTCAGGGAGTGCGTCGCCAAGGAAGTCGCACACTCTTCTTTTTTTACTTTTAATGTATATGAATCACTCACTTCTCTTCTTGTTTTTCACATTTTTATGATTTATAAGGCAATTAAGAAAGAACTACAATATACGCAAGTGCTATCGTTAAATGTCAACTGCAGTAAAGCAGAAAATTTAGGGACACTATTGATGTGTTGTGTATAGGTAGCTGGAAGTACCGTAAAAACTAGTACGTCAAAGGTCAAGGGGTCCAAGGTCAAATGTGAAATTTAAATACAAAAGTTGTGTCGAAGAAAAGGCTGAAGGAGATGGAAAATAAAAATAGAAATCAACAAACGGAAACTTCAGGATGATAGGAACGAAAGCATAATCGACGGAAGGCGAAGGAATAGTAAACCCAAAGAAGAGTAAACATTGAAAAAACTTCTCTGACAATAGCCTACCGATATGTATTTTACATAAAATAATGGAGCTAAATTTGAGTAGCTCCATGATGATAAAATACTGACGCAGTCAAGGGGAAGGCGATAACAGAAGAAAACTGCAGGAGGTTTATCGACTCGGCTTAAAAACTACATATATTTTCTGCTAGTCAGTGTACAAGCTAGAATAATGAATTAAATGGATTAAATGGAGTTTTTTACCGGTTCGGCGAGATTCTGCTTGAGTGTAGGCCCACATCCTCATACTCTGAATTTAACACGAGACCAAACTCAGATCCAGATTAAGGACTACTGGGTTTTAAAAAATTCGCATATATTGAAAATTGACTACCACAAATACTACCGTAATCCTTATATCGGTACAATGAAACGAGATTACAGGTAAACCAGTGATTAACATGCTGTGTGAAAATAAAGGCTAACAAAATAAATCGTCCCTCGCTAAAACTCGATATAATATCGACAGGGGCCATCACTTATGTGAATACATAAGGAATGATAAAGGTATTCCTACATGTCGGTTCTATTTTCCTTCAACACAATCTCTTTCTTTCTGAAAATGTTAGCTTCACATAACCAGTACAGTACAGTATAACGACCTTTAATTATGAAAACATTACAACATAGATGGAAGCACTTAATCTGGTCTGGCAATTCAATAGGGAAATTAGATCATTGGGCCCATTCATTGAGATTACGAAACTCGGTCCTGACAGTTACAAAGTCACCATTGTCTAAATGTACAAAACAGTAGGAAAACTGATTTATGGATCTTGAGCAGCTAAATATAGAAAGACATATAAAACCAGTTGAAAAGTAAAAAATGGTTCCCCTTTTCTGTGAAAATGAAGTTCAATCACCCCAATTGTGAAATTGTAAAGTTTAGTTAAACCCCCCAGCTGTGAAAATGTAATGTCAGGTTAAAATTCCCAACAACACAAGTAGCAATCCATCTTAAATTACAAAACAAAACATGCTCTTGACCTCTTACCGCCTCTAGTGCTATTAATGAAGCAAACGATGGAAACAAATCCTCAAAGATTGCCTACCATAGATGTCAGAGGTAATTGAGAAAATAAGCCATCTTCAAAGTAAGGCTTATGCACTGATATCGGGGATTAGCTCTACATAAACCTAAAGATCTGTAGCGAATTAGATAATAGTTGAAACAGTTAACAAATTTCAACGAAAATCAGAACCAAATAAACGCTGTCCCTTGTTGTGGACACAACAATTCATCGACATTCGAGCATCCAAAAGTATGGAAAATATTACATAAATCCATTAAAATCAGACTCATATAAAACCAAAAGGAGTAAATATGCTTGACAGTACACAATAGCGCCATTTCCAACGTAAAGTGACTGTTTTGTTATTCATACTGTATTCATAAAACAACGGGTTATGCATCGACATAAATATCAAGTTGCCCGTTGCAACTCTTAAACAGTGTACCCAGCAAACACAAAAACATTTTAAAAACGTTATTAAAACGTTTCTTCTTTTGTTTTGATAACGTTATTTGTGGTGTAATGAATATGTCACGAAAACGATTTCAGGCTGTTATTGCAAAACATTTTTTTCGTTAAAACATTAATATAACATTGCTATAACATTAATATCTCATAAAAAAGTTAACACCACATTTAACGTTATAAAAACATACTTTAGAGGCTGTTTAAAAATGTTATGATAACGTTTTGTGTTTGCTGGGTATATGGATAGACCAAGTCTTGAAAGTTTACGGAAGCAGCGGAATGGCGTCAGTTACACACCAAAATGCATAATGCTTACAGTTAAATCTTAGAATATTGTAGGCCTTAGCTGGTAGTATGCGATCCCTCGCCCGGCGGATGACTTCCTCCGCTTCGTAGGGCCTAGGATAAATTACCCTATAAATAGGTCCGGAGAAAGCTACTTCCCCCTCGACGACGCCATCTTGGTACGTAAATCTAATAACTTTCATTTTATTGTTGGAGTTATTGATGCCAGTAACGATCATGTGACAACGTGGATGCCCAAGCCATCGATAGAGAACCACGTGATCACCAGGAGACAACTCGTCAATTCTCTTAACTGTCTCATCTGTATACGCGA
>JAIPMN010035632.1:0-16883 GCA_020650975.1 Apostichopus californicus
TTATATGAGATCCAGGACTGTGCACAACTTCCATGGTACCATCTACAGCCGGGTGAATAGCGATCGGGGCTTAGAGGCCCGGCGGCCGGGTCAATAGCCACTACCATTCACGATACTGTACATTTTACTGTTAGTGTTAGTGGCCTAGTTCAGCTGCTAAACGGTTGTTGCTAATAATAATACTGTATTAATAATGATGTCAATACGTTACCTCAGTGGGAAAACTACTTCTGCTGCTGGAGCCTGGATGGTAACTGAGCTTACTTTCTATATCTTTCAATTTCTAGGTCTGCACAGGCATATTCTGCTCGCCACCGTATAATTGCAAATATATTACCAATTCGAAGGTGGATTATCTTTGAGTTACTTATTACTACTTGACCTTACGTTGGCCTGGGTTTGACCTGCATTTACGCCGAGGCTTTAACTGTACATGTTACGCAATTAACAGTGAACACGTGAAACTCGAAAGTTACCCATCACAAGTAGGCTAGTACGTTCACGCTGTCGAAAAATACGAACAACAGTTTTACATTCTTGGTTGTGTGAAACTGAATTTTGTAGAGTTTCATTCCTGTTATTGGGTGATGCAGTAGGTTGTGATATGTCGCAGCGAAAACAAAGGTGTGAGCTTATTTTCCAATCAATTTGTCTTGTAATCTCGTTTTGCTATTTTGTGTAGCTTTACATCATATGCACTAGTTTCACGAACTAATCTTTCCAGTAGCCTACTGTACTATAACACAGTAGTACTACTACTAGTAGTTAGTACTAGACCTATATTCAGTTGCTAACCTACGTAGACAAGGACATAAGTTAGGTTATGCAGTAGTCCTAGGCTACATACAGTAAGTACTTCAAGTCACCTAAGAATGACTGAACAGTCTTATTCTTACAGTTAATGCAACCCGTCATTTGAAATGAACGTGACAACAATTTCTGTTTCCTTTTTTTGAAGATCACAGCATGTAGCATGGTGGGTTGTAATTGATGCACTTACGAATTTTATTAACGATGTCTTAGGGTGCATCGGTATACCGATATTACAGGTAAAACGGTAATTTCATTCATATATATGCAGTACCCATACTAGTGTTCAAACGATTAACCTAATTGGCATCGGCCCGATTATTGCATAATCGGAACATAATTGGAATCGGTAAAAATTACGTGGAATACCAGTTATGTCATACCGATTATTCAAAAACATATGGAAGGTGAAAAAATCATGATTCAAAAACATGTGGAAGTTGAAAATATCAACTGATGTATTAGGTTTGTTCTTTAACTACGAAATATTAAAATAAAGACATCCTCTAAATGTCTTTCACAATGTAATTTCATCAAATTAGGCTGCCAGGGTCGCCGATTTTGGTTCCCTCGTGGTTAGTGACTTCATATTTCTCGGCACAGTAAGCATGGCAGCAATACCAATTCCGCGATTTAACGAATGTGCTGGACAGGGTCGGAAATAAGCGGGGACGACGGGCGATTCGCCCTCGCAAGTACTAAAAAAGCCCTCCTAAAGCACAATTACGAGTGCGAAAAAGAAAAAAATATATAAGAAAATCGCCCTCGTTATATCAGGTGTCTGTGTAAAATTATATAAATATATATAAAAATAATTGTGACATACGTTTGCTTTAGCTAGGAATTGCAGTTGCAGCGCGAATCGTGCAAACAGTTCTCACATCCCGCATCAAATTTGAAGCAGTGCGGGAGGGTCGCGCAAAATCACCGGGAAGTTCCCGTGGCATTAAGGCCTCCGTCCGAGAAGCATTTTCAGTACCAGCGAAAATAACCTAAAATCCCCACAAATCTCCGACCACATGGTAGCCTTACTTCACACTAAGTCAACTGCATGGAAATCTTACCTTGCCATCTGTTTATTCGCTCTAGTTGTGTCGCAAATAAAAATAAAAATATCCATGGAAAGTGCAATCTTCGACCACATGTTAGCCTAACAACCACACTAAGTCAATGGGAAATGTAGCCTAACCATCGGTTTGCAAAAAAAAAATGCGTAGCTTAGTTTACAACTTTAAATTTGCTGGAAATCGGCATTTGTTCGGAAGGTACTGTATGTGCTATGTCTTATAGAGGGAATGTTATATTTTTGTTGGAGTAGTTTCTAGTTGTTATTATTTCTTTACATCAATCTGGTATTACATTTTAGAACAATTTGCTTTTCAGTTTGATTGACCTAAGCTTACATTTACTAATTGAACCTGAATGGAGTTAAAAAGGTAACGAATAGGTATGTTTAACTTCAAGTTCGTAACATTTCTATTTGTTCATAAACGGTATATTACTGAAAATAAGTACAAAATAATGTCGGAATGAAGGCAATATGTAATTAAAATTTACACTTTGTCTGAGATACTTTTTGAGATGGATATTTTGAGTAACTATTCTTAGCCCATTTCAAGCCATTAACAGGTGACATTCACATCGAGGTGGTTAGGCCATTCGCTTAGCACAGTGCTGACTAGGTAGGATGTCATATTTCCGTATTTTGGAAATTCAAAAATAAAAAAACTTTTTTTTTTTTTTTCCGAGAAACTCCAGAGGTTATTTGGTACATACAAACGGATACCTTAGAGCCTTGTATTACAACTAAGCAAAAGGAAACAGGGCAAAATCACAACAATAATTGTTTCTGTCAAACCTTATTGCCGATTTCGTATAAACGGGATATTTCTCATTTTCAAATAATCGGAATCGGAATCGGTATGATTATGAAAAAAATAATCGGTAATCGGTATTTTCTGTTATGCATAATCGTTTGAACACTAACCCATACTGAAATTTGTCATCAACAAATATACCGAAAATACCAGGTATATATCCGAAACAACCTCGAACACTTTGTAAAAATAATATTACCTTATTAAAATACCGACCCTGACAGTTCACGCAAACTCGGGGATACCGACATTCCCGCTGCTAATGTTTATCGTGTATACCTTACCACTCCCGTAGTCCCAAACTGTAAACATTCTTGCTGCACAATCTTCAACCCTTCATTTGTTGCTTGTACTGTACCGAGCAAAAGGTCAAGGAAGGGACACAGATATGTTTCTTGTGTTTCACATTCAAAAATGGTTTACACCTAATCAACCAATCATGAGCAAGGAATGGGTACAACACACAATAATTTGGAACAGTCTACGTACGAATGGGGGGGGGGTGGGGGAGGCACAGAATACTGCACAGCACCTGTTGTAGGTTTCCAAACAAGTGCTTCGGTACATTAGGGAAAGGGAAAGGGTGACATGTGTATTAGAGCTGTACAATTACGTTTAATGATCTAAACGTTAAAACAGCGGGATTTTTGATTGTTTAAACTTGACCCTTTGACTTGGGTAAAAATCCAATTTTACCCAATTGAAAAGTACTTTCACCGCTTCATTATGAAGGTAGGTCAATTATGAAGCCTTTACTACAGTATACTATAAGTGTACGTTTGACGTCAGTTTTGTAGGTAGTCTGTCTAATCCTAAATGTAAAATCTGATTGCTGTTAATTACTTTTTGCAAGAGGAAATACAGCCAATACTGTGTTAATAAACTTTATTATTTGCATGTGACTTATGTGTCTGGTGATCACACTCACTTTTCGCAACAATTATGCCTACATACAGTTCTCTATTTGGTATTTTGTGAACTCTGTGGTTTTATAAACTTGAAGCTCATAGTAACTACTGTACTGTACCGTTCTGCTTGACTTGAGTGCACTTTTTACTTCCCACTCAATTGTTGTGTAGTAAAGTAGATAAATAACAAACTTTTCCGATTACTACAGGAGAGCAGGGCGAAGACAGTGGCAGAAGAATGAGTCGGATTACGATAGTGACGATCCACGATCCTACCGTAATGTCAAGGATCCAGATCCGTCATCGAAGGAGTATTTTTACGATGAAGTCGAGGAGTTTCATAATGATCGGGACAAGATACTGATAAACCAGGACCAAACTATACCACAAAAGGCAGACAGATCTGATAACGAGGTTTGTCTTTCTGTTTAACAGAGACTAGCAGAGACTACTGTAGTTAAACACAGATTTGGCAACTAAATCAAGACAGGACTATCTACATTATACAGGCATGAACTTTTTCCGCGAATTCGCGGAATATCCGTGATTTCTTTTCTACCTCGGGGACAAAAAGTATTATCCTAACACACTGTTCCGTGATTTTTTTTACCCAAGGCTCATCCCTGATTATATCTTTGGAAAGTAATTTGCTCATTTAATCGTTCCTGTAGTCAAACTTTTTCTTTAGTGCAGTCCGCTTAAATTATGCATATTTCTAAAGATATATTTGTTAAATAAGTCAGATGTGCTGTATACTTAATATAAAAACCAAAAATTACATACTTAGTTATACTCTTTTTCAGTGTTGTAAATGAGAAGGCTACTTCTGAAATAAGATGAGTAGCAGACATATGCCATGAATAGTTTGATACCTGGTTTACTGTAAAGATGTTGGCATAATTTCCACCATTTTGTTGAAATGTTTTCTTTTCAGTGTTGCGGCTAAGAAAGGCTTATTGACAGGAGATGAACTACCGTATATCCAATAAAACTCTTTAAAGTTTGCTGTAAAAATAAAGTGATTTTATGTTACTGTAAATATAACGTGATTTTTATGTCAACCATTTCATTTGTTTTTGCAGGAGGAAGTACTAGGATGGGATGAAGAAGATTCTGAGGAGGAACTGGAGAAAAAGACTAAAGAGTTTCAAAAGCATCATCACATTGATGAGATGGGCAGTGACCTTGAAGAAGATGGAGAGGATGAAGATGACACTACAGATGATAAAGCCTGGGGAAAGAAGAGACGACTCTTTCACGGAGCTGATTTTGTTGGGGATAATATTCTTGGTGAGGAAGATCTCAAAGTTATTATTATATTATTTATTTTGTTTTGCTCATAATTTAATCTGTAAATTATCATTGATAGGAAAACTACTGTATACATTAGCTCATGTGATACCATGTCAGATCACAGAAAAGTAAGATCTGTGTTGAAATCTGTAAGAAGCTTTCCAATAGCTACAGTGAGATTTACCTAACAGCTGATTTGTGACATTTGGGCATATTGACTTACTAGTTGACACACACATTGTCTCTAGGAAGTTCTGCATGTACATTAGTCAAGCAAAGCACTGGTGAATGGAGACACTGGTTGTAGCAGCACATCTTCTAGAGCTGAAGCTTGTGGAACTGTATACTGTACACCCATGTTGCACAGTATGTGGAAATGCTTGAAGATATAATATCATTTTACTAATTATAATATATTTCACCTTATGCTCTTTAGGATATATGTCATTGTCTTAATTTGTTATCAGATAATCTCCAGGAGGATGAGGAGGAAGAACAAGCAGCCGAGGAAGAGGAAGCCAGGATGATCCAGAGGAGGATGGCAGAGGCTCTTGATGAGGGAGACTTTGCTATAGATATAGCTGAGGTAATAAAAGAAAAACATTTTATACAGGAGATGTTTTGAAAGTTCATTATACATGCATATTGGCTCATGTGGATGAAACAACACACATATTTATACACACAAAGCATGTGTTTGTCTTGTCTCCTTAGTAACCACATGCTTTAGGCAATACTTATTCAAATGAACATTCATTAGGCCAATGGATGCAAATTATCACCTTTTTTGGAAGGGGGGGGGGTGGGGCAGTAGATACATGGTAAAGACATGTATCCTTCAGTTTTACCTACTGATGAAGGTTTGAAGAAATACCAGATTTATTCCTTCAACTGATCAACAGAGTAGTTCATTCAACCATATTTACATTTTACATGTGCATGTGTGAACAGTATACATAGAGAACATTATACATACAATGAGATAATCACAATAAACTGAGTTTATTCTTCATGTTACTCCATAAATTTCCACGGACGATGTATTCTCTTTTCCACGCAAGGTTAAGTTTCCAACTGTGATGTACTGTTTGGTCAATGCAAAAGTGTATATATTTTGCACTTGAAGCAGTATCGAGTATGTTATATGCAGCATTTGTTTGCAGTGCGCTTTTACATCATATAAGCATGTGCAAATAGGACTGAGTGTCCATGGCTGTACCTTTAACTTTTATCTGTAATGGTCTGAACACTGTTCTATTTTTTCACATTAACCACTGCTTCAAATTTGTGTTTTTTAGACTGATGAGATGGAGAAAGAGGAGACAGAGCTTAAGGATGAAGAAGCTAAAGTCAAGAAAGACTTGAGTAAACTCACCAAGAAGGAGAAACTTCAGGTGAGATTCATTAGATCGTGTTTGAAGGTCATCAGTTTTGGCCCTCAAATCACTCTTGTTTTCCTTCATTCATTGTACTTATTGAATTGTTTTTCCGTAATGGAGATGGGAAGTTCAAATCCAGATATTTACATAATGATTGCAATATTGTTGGCATCAGGTTAAGTGTCAACACTGTTCACATTCTGCCTTCAAACTGTTAACAGAAATACAAAGAAAGTAAAAGGTTTCAAATCCTAGTGGCACTATGTGCAGATTGAAAAAATTGCATCTCTCAAACACTATTTCTAAACTAGGATACCTTCCAGACCGAGCAAGAATTTTTTTTTTACGGTTTGTGTGAGATCTTTACAAAGATCTCTGTCGCATAAGCTTAACAAGATGATTGGGTGTGTGTCCACTTAATGCAGCATTTTGCGTTTGGTCGTCGTTTTCTACTTTTCTTAAATGTCCATCAAGTTTTTTACATATATCAATCACAAAACAGCAAACTAAGATATTAGCCAAGTTTCTCCCTGCCATCAACGTTATTTGGCGAGTAATTAAGGATATTTGCAGATAATGAGAAAAGTGTCCATGACAAATTCAACATTTAAAATTAATCGCATACAGTTCCCCCAAACCCACTACAGTAGTTTGAATTCAACCAATCAGAGATGCAGGTTTAGTTATGAGCCGTTGCTAAAAATAGATTCAAGACTTTGCGTTGGTACAACCAGGGAGTTGTTATGGAACTCCCTGGTACAACTGCCATATAGACTGTACACTAATCACGCATCGTGTTGTATTACGTATTGGTCAATGACGTTCGTAGTGTTTAATAGTCATATTATGGGCGAGGTTTATTGGGATCCCAACGGAAAATATTTTGGAGAAAAACAAAGTTGAAAGTTGCAAATTTTTCGACTTTTATGCCACCATTTGAAGTAAGATATAAATAGATAAGCTAGTTATGTATGTCGTTATGGCATAGTGGAGTCAGTGAGGTTGAGAAAAATCATAGAAAAGGACGCAAAATGCTGCTTTAAAGGCATTTTAATACTCCTTCACAGCATGAGGAATATATCTGGCTATGTTCATGTTTTTCAATTTCGTGATTAATAGAACCTTGAGGATAGAAAGTTGACAACATTTTTCTTGGATTCATACTGATGTAATAAAACAACAATTGCAACAGCTAAGTGTCATTAATGACTTGCTAATTAACATCATTGTTTGAAAAGTTGCAATCTTGCTTTGAGCAATACTGGTTAGAATGCTTGAAGTTAGCTACCAAACTCCACCAGAACGTTAGTTTAGTTCAATTTTGACCTCACTTAGATTGTTTTGTGCTAAAGATTTCTTCTGATTCTTTGTTGTTTGATTTCTATTAATTTATTAATAAATTAACTATCTGTAATAATTTATCAATTTATTTTCATTTGTCCTTTTTGTGAAACAGATTCTTAAAAAGGAATCACCTGAAATGATGGAGCTTGTGGAGGATTGTAAAGCAAAGGTAATCATAATAATAATATTTGCTTTTTATATAGCGCTTTATACCAGCGATAGGTCTCAAAGCGCTTTACAGACATTATATTACCCGGGGTCGATGATAACCTGTACCAGAGACAATCCCTCCAGTCGGCAGCAGTTATATACTGCGCCCAATGACAAGTTACCTCACAGGTACCCATTTAACCCCTGGGTGGAGAGAGGCAAGTGAGATAAAGCATCTTGCCCAAGGACACAACGTAATGAACTAGGCAGGAATCGAACCAGCAATCCTTGGATCACGGGTCCGATGCCTTAGCCAATTGGCCACCACGCTCTCTAATCATTGCTAATCACGTAATCATTGCTAAAGAAAATTAAAAATACATATACCACCAGAGAATCAACCATTTAACTAAGAACTTTTGAGGGGATCACATGATGAATAGTGAACAGTTATATGGTCCAAATATCTTGCCAGCCGTAGAGAGGATCCCAGGATGGTATAAGCCGCACAAGTATGGCTCATTAGGGAGAAGTGATGTCCATAGATTCTCTGTAACTTGGGATGTGCTACAAGCAATTTTTAGGTTTGATTATTTTGAGATTTTCCTTTAAGGCATGAATGGTAACTTTGGTATCATTATCCAAATTTACAGTTTGGCTTTGTGAACGTTTAAGTCAGACATTCTTGTTTTTTTTTTGGTCATTTTTTGTTTTTTTGGTGGGGGGAGGGGGTTACTATTCACTGTCTGTCACTACCTTATTTGCAGTAATATTCCATTCACACATAACTGATAACTACCTTTCTAAGCAATGATAAAAAAAAAAAAACAATGAAATTGCACCATTCTGAGAATTGAGGAAAAAGTTTTCACTTCAGTATACATTGTAACCACCAAGTAATGACTTCTAGCTCGGAAAAGAACCTCTGTTTGAACACAAGAATCATGCCCAGCATAGTAACCTTTGATCCTTCACAGCTTCTGGAGTTGAAAGATGAACTACAACCCCTAATGGACCAAGTGAAGTCTGGGAAAATACCACAAGGCACTCTAGGTGTCACCTACCTTCAAACCAAGTACCATCTTTATCTCAAGTGAGTAAAACGGAATCTGTTGGAAGGTTTTAAAGAGTTCAATAATTAATTTTCAGCAATGGCAGAGTCTTCCTGTATTGTACAGAACCTTCCTTTGATGTAACAAACAACATTGATTTCTTTCATTTAGGTCTTTCTTGTTTTGTGAGAGAAGTTAGTAAAATGAGCACATTTTCTGCTCATTAGTAGACCAGTAAAACTTAGCAGTTTATTGAGCTAGTACTTAAATGTCACACATGAATTGTGTATAATTTTTCATGTATTTTGTCCATTTTGGAAATATTTTTGGAACATTGGAATCAAGACTATGTTCATGTTACAACCATCTCTCCATATGTTTGTTGAATGTCACCATTAACATATCTGATTGTCTCACAGGAGGATCTAAAGACATACATACATACATTACCACAATTAATGTCCTTTATATGGATTAGGTATGATTATTACTCTTTTGTTTTTTATTCTTCTTACAGCTACTGCCTGAACATTAACTTCTATATGGTAATGAAAGCTAAACATATTTCTGTCAAAAACCACCCAGTGATTGGAAGGATCCTATCCTACAGAAAGGTTTGTGCCTTTTACATGATTTATAAATCGGGCATAAAACATAAATATAATTCCTGATGTCATACTTCCCGGAAAGTGATTTTACAAAGCTTGCATGAAGTTGTGATATAATTGCTGTAATTTCTTAATGGAATGCAGAAAATAGATAACTGCACATAGGCAGTAATGTAACCATAATTAGGAAGAAATGTTGTATTCCATATAACAGTTACCATAGCAACTCGTACCATTTCTTTAGATTTCGTAGTGTAGTGGTAATCCATACTTATTCATTAAGCCTCGAACAGTTGGTTCTGGACCAAAGATAACATACATTTCTTCAGTCTTGGCACAACTTTTGCTGAAATATATATTGCTCAGGGCATTCACTCAGTTGTGTTCTAGTGCAAAGAGTTAACGGTTGGTTTCTCTTTACTTCCTGTCTGGCCTAGCCATCATCCTTGCTCTGAATCGTGTGGTAAAGTAAATAATAACAGTACAACTTGAGTTCTGCAAAGATTAACAGGGACATGGAAACGAGCAACGTTATCGAAACACTGAACATGTTGGTTCACAGTCAGGGTCTTTAAAATGAGCTGAAGTGGAGAATCTCTTAGCAACGGATGTTAAATACTGTTGTTGACACAACCAGTTTCTTAAAGGGTGTGAAGACTCGCGCAAAAAGAAATGTCTAATGCCGGTAATCTGACCTAGTTTCAAATGAGGTGTAACAGAACTGTTAGACACCACCATCGATCCCAGAAAATACACACACAGCTTGCTACCGTCGGTAATTAGACACTAGTGTACAGTCAGTATATACAGCTGCGGTCAATACCCACAGCACAGTGTACAAAGATACAGCGATGGACAGTCCAGCTAAAGATAACAAGGTATCAGGTTTCATTACTGTCTGCATTTTGTAGCGACAAGAGAAACACTTCACTTGCAAGCAACGGAAAGTTAACTTTTAAAAGATGGCGGCACGCTGTTTGAGGCGAGTCTTCAATGCCTTTAAATATAGGAGGAGTTTTTCTCCAAAAACATTTCAATGTTTAGCAGTCTGTATTGAAGAGGAAGATTCTGGTTTTCTTTATTCAGTTGATAAATGAGTTGAAACCGGCTGATGAACAGATGAAGGAAGAGATTGAGCATCTGTTATCAGAGACAGATGTCGACCTGGGCGAGGAGATGTCACCGTCATCATCATCACCAGAGGAGACGAGACCGGCAGAGAGGAAGGAAGTCAAGAAGAAGAGGAAGAATAAGAAGAAGCTGTCAGCTATGTTGGATGAAGATGAGATAGATGTTACTAAAACTATTGGAGAGGTAAGATAAATCGTTCATCCATTATGTGTTAACCCATGTACAACATATTAGTGATAATCTGTTCTGAAGATGCTATTTAGAGGTGTCATAGGTGTCAGTGTCTTGAACACACAAAACAGGGAGAGGGGTGGGGGTCATGTGGGGATTGCCCTGGCCAGATCATTGCTTTGTGTCCTTGGGCAAGGCACTTTATCTCCATTGCCTCTCTTCACCCAGGTGTATAAATGGGGACTTGCGAGATGACTTGTAAATATAGTTGCGTGCACCGGTTTGAGGCTGCACCCTATGGGAAGTCCCCCAGGGGACACGTGGCTGTGGTGCACTGTTGTGCCCAGGAGAGATTGTTTGAATTGTGCACACTTTGGTGTGTAGGTGTGACAAGTTGCCAATGACCAGGGTTAATTGTAAAGCGCATAGAACTTGTGGATTATGCGCTATATAAATAACGGCGTAATAATAATTATAATTTCTGAACCTCTTCCGTCTGTCGGGGAAATGGTTCAGTGGGGGGGGGGGGGGGTAAATGGTTCAGTCGTGGTGTTACTCCATACAATCATGGTAGAATTCGATCATTCTTCTCCTTCCAAACCTCACATAAAAAATTCAAGAGTATTAGTCGACACAACACTCGCCATTTAAACTGGGAATCCCTGTACATACTGCTAGATTTAGGTTTTAAAAGACAACCGCATGGCAATGGGCTAAGAGGGGCAAAGGTGATTTGAAGTCGTCGGTAGTATGACAATGCGAAGCAATGCTGCCCAGTGGTAGACCGTCTAACATGCTATTTTGCTCTCAAAGTATAACAATAATTCATATAAACCAATATAAAACACCCAGAGAGCCTAACAAATGGAACCACATCTCATAACACAGGAGGAGGAGGATGACTTGACTGAACAAGAGCAAAAGGCTCTGGAGTATTACAAGAAACTGGAAGCTCAGCAGCAGGAAAGGAAATCCATGCTAAGGTATCGTACAGTTTGCTTTTCACTGAATAGACTGGTGGCAAACCTCAACTTGATTCACAGAAAGTAACTCCGCACCATTAACTTGATAACCTCATCCTGACATAACAATTTATTAATGACATTAAGCTTTTGAAGGCATGTGTACTGGCTACAGCTGAGTGAAATTAAATTGTCATGATGGCAATTGAGCTGATATGTGTCCTTTCACCGAATTATCTGCACCCTTGCTAGGTAATATCCATAGGAAATGTTCTTGTTTGTGAAGGATATATCCATAGGAACTGATTCTTTAGTTCATGGATGTGTCCTTTCAATAGGATATATCCTGGCAAGCCTAGCTATGATAATAAGGTGGCCTTGTTGCTTTCCTCAGTGAATATACACTGTCAAAAATATTTGTACGCAAAAGAAAGAGGAAAGTTAATAGTTTATTTCGATGAGGTCTGAATTACGTATGCCGAGGTAGATGCTGTTTGTGAGAATGATAGTATACAACCATTTGCTTTAAATTGTACTTTGATAGTTTTATGGAATGATATCGTCCTCTTGTTAACTTCTCCTTGAACAGGGAGTTACATCCAGAGGAGGCTGGTGATGATGATGAAGAGATGGACGGATTGGAAGAAGGAGATGGAGATCTCAACGAGAAGCAGACGGAAGAGGACGGGAAACGAGCCATTACATATCAGGTTTAATATCATTTATTTGACTTGGAAAAATTTGGTTTGGACAAACTTGGTTTTAGTCTGATTGGAAGAATAGACTCAGGACAGACATGACATCCTTATCAAGGACTCTCTGAGTTGATAAAAAAACAGAGTAATAGGACAGAAACCTTAGATGTTAGTTCAATGCTGGAATATTACTTGTCTTAAGGCATCCTTAAGCCTAGCTATTGATACTTTGCATTAGCATAACCGACCCAGGTAAACCATTCCATCTATTCAAATCCTCTTAGAGGAGAATTTCTACAGAAAGTTAATCAACTCATTTCGGTAGAATTAGTCTGAACAAAATTACTTTTAGTTCTATGAGTCAGAAAGTGGTACAAAGTCTAACAAAGATTTGTCACAAAATATTTTTAAAAAATGAAAAAAATAGAATCGAATAGACACAAATTTGGTCTTTTTTGATTTCCAAATTGTGCGATTTATGATGTATGGATTTTATTGAGGGTCTTGGTTGCCATCCCACTGCCTTCAAGTAGTCGGTTGCTTTTCGTAATCATATACCTCCTCTCATCGGATTTAGTTTAATCAAAAGTGCAAGTCAGTTTGTCATCTATTGACACTAGCAGTATGGTTTCTCTTAAAGAATATTTCACGCTGACAGAAGTTACACCTTATACCCATAAAATCGATCGTGTTTTCTCCCCCTCCATTTTCTCTCAGATTTCCAAGAACAAAGGTCTTACCACCAGAAAGAAGAAGGAGTTAAGAAACCCTAGGGTCAAGCACCGAAACAAATTCAGGAAGGCGAAAATAAGACGCAAGGGACAGGTATGAAACGATCACATGTAGAAAAGAACAGTTGTAAAAGCAAGTTTCAATAAATCCATTGAAGATGGTTGTTGAATTAGAGGAGACCAGAATTTCAAAGTCACTTTTTTCCAAATTTTAACAGATACTTGAAAGACTGGAAAGATCAGCAATGTTGGCCACAAAGTTAATCAAGGATGAAAAAAAAAATGCTAAAATTAATCAAAAGCACTCTAATGTTTGCTATGATTCTACAAATTATTTCTATGTCTAAAGGTTTAATGAGTTGAACCATGGAGGAAAAATATTTTGAAGGTGACACTCTCTGGAACAATTGTGTGCAATTGTTTGATCATGTCTGTCTGATGTCATCATAGGAAGGTCATAGGTTTTGTTGATGGGAGGTCATTAAATACCTCGGTAGTCAAGTTTGTTATGTGTTAGTTTCTTCAGGCTTGTCCTATCAGTGATAGACTGTGTACAAATTCAAAACTAATATATGCTCTCCATGTGTTAATTGGACATAATTTAACAAAAGTACAACGATTGACACTTGCTTGAACAGATTTCAGACTTCTTTTCACCCGTCAGCTAACTTGAGGAACCAAGCCCCCCCCCCCCCCCTTTAGTTCTCTGAGACTTATCCATGCATGATGTTGTAGCAAATCTGAAGTTTGTGTTTTTTTGTTCTGCTTTTTCTCTGTAGGTCCAAGAAGCCAGAACAGAGGTCCAGAGGTACGGTGGGGAGCTGTCAGGTATAAGAGCTGGCGTTGTGAAGAGTGTGAAATTGAAGTAATATAGCATTGACAAACAGATACAGCACAGTGAGATAAAAGAGGTATATTGGTACAGTGGAAAGCCGACAGAAATCAGAGCTGGTGTTGTGAAATATAACATCGGCCCGAAAGGCAATTATATGACGACGTCAAACAGCCACATTCGTATGTGGGAGAAGCCGAATGTTTTATAAATAACACTTTCACGTGGCGTGACTTAACAATATACAGTTTAAGATCTCATTGGGTTTTTCTTACAACTTTAATAGACCATTTGAGATGGGAAAACTTTGAATTTATTGTGGACAAAAGACCTACCTTACTTTGTCCTGACAAGGATAGCATCCACGACCTTCCAGATGTTAAGTTTAATTGCTGTTATTGCTTCCACCTTTATCCACTGGACTGTAGCACTGGCTCAGGAGAACTTGATATAAAGTTTAGCCATCAGTCAAGTGGAGTTAGGTGTTCGGTGTAGAGTTGGTGTCGTGTTGACAATAATCAGGGCTGGTTGTATGAAGAATATCAGGGATACACAGCCAAGACAGAGAGTTTTACTACAGAGATGTATCAGTAAAGACATAATCATGTGACCATGCAGTGAACACAATTGTGAGTGTAAATGGTTACAATCTTAACCAAGTGAACATCAAGATTAAAGAATCTATGTATGTTTTTATTGGTCTAAAGTCATGCCCATCCTAAGCGTTGCTATGTAGGAGGATCACTTTAGGGTTGGACAAATTTACCTTTTGTTGGTCTGAAATCAAGGCAAGTTTAACAAAGACTGTAATCATAAGAAACATAGCCAAGTTAATGAATTTCAGTAGGAAAATGAATTTATGCAGTGAAAAGATGGCAGAAGATGCAAACATCTGAAACAAAGTTTAGGTTTTAGTACAATCAAGTACAGTGGCATAGCAGTGAAGCAGAGAGCTTGATCCCAAATCAGGGCTGATGTCGTGTGGAGAGCTATCTTACATAACATAACCAAGACAGTCTGCTAGAGCATTGGAACAACAGACATCAGGACAGGTGTTGGCCTCTAACGTGCTTAATTTGGAAGGAACCAAAACCTTGTTGGATTATTATTATTATTAATAGCAATATGCCTATATTACACATTGTTCCATGATAACAGCTGTAAGTGTGAGCTAGATATCCTGGCCTGGTCAAAGGATGGAAAGACCAGCAACTATTACACTTGTCAAGTAACAAGATAAAAAGACCTCAAAGAAGCAGCAGAGGATTTTGTTGGGTGAGCAGTTGCTTACTTGCATATGACATACATCTAGCCTCTAGGGATACCATATTCCTTTGGTTGAAAAGTGGGACCACCCTTTCCTAGGGGAGAGGTGTAAGGGAGGGCAAACCTACAAAGGAAATTTGGAAGATTTGGAAGGGCAACATACCAAATGGTACTTTATTATAGCTCTATATACACCAGTTTAGTACAGCATCAATTGCCTATACAATAATTGTAATTTTTACCAGGAATTTTTCTCACCAAAGATGGTTAACTAGTCTGGATAAGCCAGAATGATCAACTATTAAATTAAACTCATTCCTACGTCTCTTGTCTAGTGGGGTGTTTCACCCTATTTCATATTTCATTTTGCTTATCGTAAAAAGCAGTGATATATTTGAACGTCCAAAGGAAAATCCTGGTTAATCAAAATGTATGGTAACGCTACATAGATAGGAAAGGTTTAACCAACATTTAAAGAGGGGGGGTGGGGGAGGTTTTGTGTTAGTTAATGCATCTTTTACATAATTTTATAATGCATATGTATTAATCATACTATTATGCTTATGTCATGATGATTGTAGACTCAAAACAATGATGAAAACATGAACAAGACACTTTGGATTGCCAATTGTATTTTTCAAGTTTTGTGATAGGCACATTTTGGTGTTTTAACACAATTGTTTTTCATATTTTTGTTTTTAAGTTTTTATTTGCAAAACCTTCCGTTCGTAATGAATAATTATTCATGTGAAATTACAATGGATAACTAAAAGTCCAGATATGAAATTGAATCATATCACAGCAGCATTTTGAATTGTTCGTTAACTGAAGCAATTGTGGTTACCCTGCCAAGAATTGATCGATATGTGGTTGCAACCTCTAAAATTGAGACACCTTGCAAGCATTTTACACACAGATACCAGATAATTAACAATTGTATTGATCAGTATTATTAATTAATTAATTAATTAATATAATAAAGATAATTATTAACCAGTATTGTCCAGAAATCAAAGACAAGGCCATAGGAACACCATTCCAAAGAAAATTCAAATTTTGATTTTATCTAGTTTATTCAAATTTTAAATCAAAAGTTTGACAGATTTAAAGATCTCCATGGTAATGATGTGGAACAACACAAAATGCTGCTTTATAGACATTTGGAAGAAGTTTTGTGTATCAATTAAATAGCAGCCAAGAGTTACTATGTCATTGAGATAAGTGTTCGCATAAGGACATTAGGGGATTCCAGCAATTTATCTATTGGGGTCGGCAAAAATATTTTCTCCTGGGGGAATTTCCTGCAACAATACCTGGTACTTCCTGCAACTTGCACCAATACTGTAGTTCGAAAACTTGCCAATAACAAGCCGGATATTATAATGTTTTGTTGATTTTTTGTGTAAGGAGTAATGTGATTGGTCTAATCTTTCTCAAAAGAAAACACTGGCTTTGTTAGTGCGGCACTGCACAGTGTGTATTGGACGCAACAGTCGACCATGTGTACTGCACTATATGTGCGCTAAATCTCTGTACGGGCATATGTATGTACATCTAACTATTAACACCATGAAATTCGGGGGGGGGGGGGGGGGGGGGGGGGGGGGGGGGGGGGGGGGGGGGGGGGGGGGGGGGGGGGGGGGGGGGGGGGGGGGGGGGGGGGGGGGGGGGGGG
>JAIPMN010035632.1:16893-27858 GCA_020650975.1 Apostichopus californicus
ACATCTAACTATTAACACCATGAAATTCTCCCCCCCCCCCAAAAAAAAAAATTTAATCTCCCAAACTGAAAATCCCTCCCCCCTAAAGAAGAATTCCCCCCCCTCCCTTTTAACATCCTAGCACTAACAATCATTGTTATGCAAAGCAAAACTGAACACCATAAGGAATTTACTTGTCGTGTCTTAACTATCTGTGTTTGCATGCAGGATGCACACTAAATGTTGCAATACATTTGTCGATGATATTTACTAACCTAAGGGATTTTTATAAGCAGACAAAATTGCTCTTTTTCTGCTTCTCATCTCCTAGATACAATTAAAACAACTTTATTCTGTGAACGTATAAATATAATATGTGCAGAAGAAGGCAAAACAAACTTAACAGAAAATATTACATACTGTAGTTAGCCAACAGCACTACCCACCCTACAAGTTAAACTTTATAAAAAAACTAACAAGAAATATATGAGCTATCAAAAATAAAACTGCAAGAGCCATTTGAAAGAGGGGGGCCTAACTGCCCAGTGGAATGAAAACAGAAACAAATAAACAGTATCTCCAAGGCGAGAACCTTATACAGAGGTAGGAAGAGAAATAAAATAAACGCAAAACAAAAATCTGGCCTGTAATATAGATGCTAATGGTAGGAGATCTAACAAGAAGCACACCTGCACTCCTGTGTCCATCCCCTGTCATGCCCCCTTCCCCCCCCCCCCCGCAGCCCACCACCACGACACATTAATAGAACATTGTCCATGATGGTACATTCAGTCATTTTAATAATTCAATACAAGGTTTTGCAGTTGACCATTTTGCACTTGGAATCTTTTGATAGAATCATGCAAAGGATTTGAAACTAATAGAAAAACTTTAGGTTATAGCACAATCACATCCAACATTTTCAATGTCAATTTAGAGCACAATTTCCAACAATGTTAAATTTGTGCACATGACAAAGCAACTTTTCCTTGTATTTAGGTTGTTACTACATGAAAACCTTAAGTCATGCAAAGATCAGAGGTTGTCTATAAAAAATGCCGTCCTCTACCCTATGCCTGTGTGCGATCTGACACATTTATTGTCAGTGTGATGTCAGTAATTTTTTTGTGATGCCAAACATGAAATGTACTTTCCAAAGGTAAAGAATGAAAATACCTCAAATAAATATGCGATTTATGGCTGTAAATGTCATGCATGAAACAAATTCCACTAACATCACACATGAGTACATCAAAAGTTACTGCATACATGGAATTGTAGTTGCTTTAAGAAACTAATCTGATGTTTCCTTGTGGAACTGTGGCAATTTTTCTTCTTTAGGTTAAAATGATTTATTTCAACAATGGGTACTACACCTTATACACAAGTACTACAGAGGGAGTAAAATCAATGATTATGTGAAAGTTGCTTATAGATTTAATGCATGGACACAATTTTCCATTGGAAGCAATATTTAATTGGAAATTTTGCACTGACAAATTACAGTTACACATTTAAAACAAGATTTGAAATGAATGTAAAACTATAATGCCTTCGTCCATCCACCATCACATCAAAAAGAGCTAGCTTGGTCAGCACACCTGACAGCAATATTAATTATGTGTATGTATACGCAATGACCTGCCTTGTTTCAGTGGGTTTTGCCTATTATATCCATTTCAACATAGTATTAATTAGTTACCATCCCTGGGGACATAGCCCTGACCTGCTCATCTTGTTGAATTGACAAATAATTAATCTAATGAGGTAATATTCCATGAGCTTACCCAAGTAAGGTTGTAATATCAGATATAATCTTATACCTTTATTTTAATTGTAACAGATGAAACTAAAACACTCATCCAGCTTACCTCATGTAAAGATAACAGTTTACTTAATACGGTTAGCCAATTACTTGCTAGGATTAAAGGGAGTGAAGACTCGCGCACAAAGAAACGTCTAATGCCGGTACTCTGACCTACTTTCGAATGAGGTGTAACAGAAGTGTTAGACACCACCACTCCACCATCGATCCCAGAAAATACACAAACAGCTTGCTACCGTCGGTAATTAGACACTAGTGTACAGTCAATACATGCAGCTACGGTCAATACCCACAACACAGTGTACATAGCAGCGATGGACATCTCAGGTCCAGAAAAAAGATAACAAGGTATCACGTTTCATTACTGTCTGCATTTTGTAGAGACAAGATATAAACTTCACTTGCAAGCAACGGAAAGTTAACTTTTTCAGAGGGTGGCATGCGGTTTGGGGCGAGTCTTCGGTGCCTTTAAAGTTCTAATGATGCCACGATGACAAATATGTTACCCACACACTTGTTAGTATTTGACCAAATCAAAGTTCAAAATAAAACACTAATTTAAAGTAAAAATAAATTGTTGAGTACTTGAAATGTCTTTTTGAACCACTTCATCAAGTGAGCTACGACAAGTCATAATGGGATAATCATAAAGGTATATTAAGATATAAATTTTCAACCAACTTTATGCTGCAGTTGTGTAAGCCCATCCTATTCAGAACACACAGGCAAAAATCATGAGGATTATTAATAATCAAATTAATAAACTTATAAAAAATGTTTTCCCGATTGCATGTTCGCAAAAGGAGTGGGTGTCTACTGGTTGTAATACCATACAGTCATAAGAACAGAATGCAGTATTCTACTCTTAAACATGACAAGCACCAAGTCAGTATTAAGTGGCTCCCAAATCACCACATCGTATGGCTGGTACTGTCCGAAGTACTCCACAGAAAAACAAATTTTTAACTCTACTTTTTAGCATCTACTCCCCAAAGACAAACAGTTGAATGCTACACACACACAATCATCAGTGTCAGATCAAATAAAATAAGTTAGCATTGCAATCTGCACAGGCAGTCTAATTGTAATAAATCTGTATAACGTCCAATTTTCATTTACAAAATTCTTCTTTACACTTCTGCTACTTCCTGGTTAATCAAACTTGAATGTTAGTTATACAATTGGTCAGTTCGTCCTCTGTTACCTGCTTCCGTTGAATATTCATGAGGGTTTCTCCAGCGTTCCCATTCCGCTATTCGTCATTGCTGGCCGGGTGCCTTAAATGACTTGGCGATCAGCTTTGCTGCAGCGAGATTAGAATCTCCGTTGCTATTGGCTAGTTCTCTGAGGACGTCGTCTCGCGGGAAGCCCATTTCTACCAGTTTGGTGACATCTTCTTCCTTTACCGATGGATTTGGTTCTGCTGGTGCATTGGATTGGTTCACGTTGCTTGGTCCCGCTGTACGAGCAGACAAGTTTAAAAGTAGGTAAATGAATAAAAAACAACAAAAACACTGGAGAACTAGAAGCAAAGAACACACCAGCAGAGGATTTGAAGCAGTGACTGTAGTATTACACACCTTATGATTATCTACCAACTGCACTTTCCAGCCCTTCCTCAGTGGCAATCCCTATATAACCATTTTATCACAGAACATTTGGACACCATGTAACCATGGATGTTACCAGAGTCGCATCAGATAGAGCCCGGCCTTTGAACTTTTCTCTTCAACGGCACACATTGTTTGACAAAATGGCACCAAAATAGTTTTCCAAACTCATCACTTCCTTTTTGAATTGTTGTAACATTTACCCATGGATTACAGTAATTCTTAATATTTCAAATGCATCATGAATTTATATTTTGGTTGATTCGACTCTCAATTCAGCCCAGACTGGCCATTTAAAACAGCATTGAGAATTGACTTATTAATGCAAAGTGTTCTAGACTTGCATTGAAGGAGACACACACACACCCTACCAGCATTACTGGTCACTGTGATATCTGTCAGGACAAACTTATCCCAAAGATGCTAAGGAAACTTTTATTTGTTTCCGGAGATATTACAGATATGAACGTTTCATTTTTTGTTTTGTTTTCACAAACAAGGATGAAGACTTGGTCAAGTCTTCCTATGACATCATCATGTCCTTCAAACTTGTGTGTTTTTCTTTATCTAATACACAGTCTATTTCCTGTAGTGGAGATGGGTTTTGAAAATGCTGAATATAATATATTGAACCTCAAATTGACACAATGATGGGAATGGTTAGTATCAAAACTGTTAACATCACCTTGAAAATATGAGATGAAAAATCAAGAGAAATTTAAAAAGTTTCTGATTTTATTGGTACTATGATATCACAGATTAACAGAATGACAGTGCCAAGTCATACTTTTTTAAAAGCTAGGATATCTCCCAAGCAAAACAAGATTTTTTTCTTATCTGTTTGGGAGTTCTTCTTCAAATAGATCTCTGTCATATATACTAAGGATGATAGTTGAGTAATTGTGTCCCCGTTAAGGCGTTAAGGTTTTTCTGTTACCTGTATCATCTGACGATCTCGCTAGCGCTTCAGCTAACTGTCTGTCCTCTGACTCAGGGCCATCTTGTCTGTTCAGACGAGCACAGGGGGGAAGATCAGACTCCGAGAGGAAAGGAGTTTCCGATCCGGAGGTGCCAATCTGTAGTTTGTTCTGTTTTAAGTCGATACAGCACTGCAAATTAACCAAAAGTATGAGTCAATTGTGAAATAAGTGAATTAATAAGCATATAAAGAAATTATTTTAGAAACAAAGGAGCACAAAACATAATTGATTAGATTAAGCTGGTGAAGGTATATCAACATGGTGTAAGCACACTAACCTGGTGTCGCTTAAGCATATCTAGACCTAACAGCATGTCCATTGGCTGATTTTCTAATATTGTAAAAGATGTGTGCAAGAAGACTCCACTGATTTCAATCTGACCTGAAAATAATAACATGAAAAAAACAAAAAATGAAAAATGAACAAACATGATTATAATTATTTTATCTCTACTTACTCATAACAACAAACCATCAACATGACACAAACTCAGTGTTGACAAGAACTCTCCAATAGTCATCAAAATAATTCTTCAAAACTCTTAGTTATTGCATGATGTCATTCTGAACAAAGAACTGATAGTCAATGGTGGCATAAATAAACTTGGATTTCAAATCTGATATAATACTGAAGAATTTATATCTTCAAGAAAACTGCAATAAAACTTTGTTTGACATATATGTTGTCATTCGGGTTCCTGTACTAAAGATTGTCACTGCAACGTGCAGCAGGATGTTATGGACACACCTTGATGATTATGGTATTCAGGGAGCCACAAGTGCTCAGCTCAGTATTAACATTCAAATTAAATACCAGCTGTAACTTATCTACTGTAGTTCCACAGTAAATACACAACAATGTTATGTCTGAGTCAGTTGTAATATCAACATGATTTAAAAGGTGTAAGACTCGCGCAAAAAGAAACGTTTAATGCCGGTAATCTGACCTAGTTTCGAATGAGGTGTAACAGAAGTGTTAGACACCACCATCGATCCCAGAAAATACACACACAGCTTGCTACCATCGGTAATTAGACACTAGTGTACAGTCAGTACATACAGCTGCGGTCAATACCCACAGCAGAGTGTACAAACAATACAGCGATGGACATCTCAGGTCCAGATAATAAGGTATCATGTTTCATTACTGTACTGTCTGCATTTTGTAGCGACACGAACAAAACGTCACTTTCAGATGGCCGCACGCGGTTTGGGGCGAGTCTTCAATGCCTTTAAGGTAACCGATAGGTGATAGGTACAATGACAGACCATAGTAGCACTTATAATGTCTAATGTCTGTTTATATCATGCTCCCATCTCCAATCCCCGACCACTCCCTTTTTCTGCCTCATCATATAAATATTTTCTTGACATGATGACAAAATTGACCAAAGTCCAAAATGATATACAGTATGCTACCACTATTAATGCTCTATATATGGCTGTTCCAATGCCTGTACCGATAAGTTTTTCATGAGCCAGTTTTCTTTTGATATTGCAAGCTCCACAGCTGGTACTAGTTGGTGTCAAAGGTCAGAACGGACATTGATGTGCAACAACTGCCCATTCAAGAGTAATGTTGTGTTAATACACAGTGCTTCAAGAGAAAAATTCATGCACAGACACACACACACACACACATACAGTACTCACCTAAATGAACCCTGCCTATGATCTTCTGAGTTCCAACACCTTTAGCAATGCCTTCCCAGCGTTTGTCCACCAGTCGCATTATATGGCACCTCTCAGCACAGGCCTGACTCATAATAGTCATTTGGGCACCTTTGAACAAAAATTATACTAACTTCAGCGATTCATATTATTATTATTCAAACTATATTGTTCCTCCAAAACCTGGAAAAACAAGGCAGTTATGATAATGACAAATGCCATCTAGCTTAATGGTCTATAGTAGACGTACACTGTCATGGAGTGATACATGGGGAATACGAGGGGGGAGTGGGGGGGTTGAAGGTGATGACTGAAGGGAGATGGAGACATTTAGTACCATTCCAATATGGTGGATTCTCTTTTATCTCCAATAATAAAGATCACACATAAGCTACACTTGGTGGTAAATTGTTTTGCTTTTTTTTCCTTTCTTTTTCTGGATGGGAGAGGGGAGGGGAGGGCAGTTTTACACCCTTACTCCCTAATAATTGCCAATTGGAGTATATAACTATGACCAGATCTCTGACAGGACAGAGAGTGGGCATGATTGTCTACATTCTCCAATTGTTACTTTATGTCCGAACCATTCAAGTTTGTAGATAAAGGTATTCCTTCTTTTTTTTCCATCCTGATCCAAACCACTACAATAGAAGAAGTGTTCAACTTCAGCATAAACTATTCTGTGAATTTCTGCTATTTCTGAAACGAATATAAATTGTCAGGTTAGCAAGACTATTCATTTTTATGAAAGATGATACACCAAACTAATATACCAGGGAAGTATATCCCAGTTATTAAAGTCTGGATATAACGTTTAATGAATTATTAGGTTTTATATATACCACACTGGCTGCTCACCTGAGTCAACGAATGCCTTGACAGGGTGTCCATTGACCTTGCAGTCGATATAGAGCATTATGACTTGGCCAAAGTTCTCTGGCATATGTTCGATTGCTACCTCCATATTGTCATTAACATTCCGCTGCCTGAAAATTAGCAAACAAGGGGAGAATCAATGACAAATCCTTTCAAATTCATAGAGGTAAAATAAAAATGTGTGCACTAAATAGCAAATCTGCTTATCAGCAAACATTACAAAGTTACCACAACAGTCATCAAATACCATAGTCTGCTACGAGCGAAACTTGAAAGAATGACATAATGCCATGTATAACAATCATCTCATCCTCCCCCTCCCCCCCCCACCCCCACACTAGTGCTGATAGTCGACTCTTTCCTTTGTAGTCGATTAATCGCATAATTCTTCTTGCGATTACTCGGTTACAGTTATGACCTCATCACTGTCATCTTTACATTGCAGAAATACAGTCAAAACAAATCTTTCTCCATGGTGCACTGTCTTTATTTGTTCTTGCGTGTCTTAACGTGTGGTGTCTAAATCATGTTAAAACATCTACCAAACAAAATCTGTGAACAATTTTCAATGTACAACATTTCTTACGATCCTTAATATTTAATAAAAAACTTTCGAATGAAGGTACCAGGCTACTACAACTACTATCGCTAATTAAAAGCAAACGCCAAAACAATGAATAGATGTAACAACTTGTAGCGGTGTGATGTTTAGTGTACAAGAGTTTGCTGTAGAAGGATATCGACGTTCTAGGCTAGGCTCAAGCCTAGCGCGATAGCAGGCACATATTTTGCACACTGAAATTAAATTACACCGCAATCGACACTCTATCAGACATCTGATAAATGTCAACCAGGCCTGTCATGAAGTAATTGTAAACATGTTTGAAGAAATGACAAATACTTTGGCAATCGTAAAAGATTATTAACTTACAAATTTGCGATTATGTGCAATGATTAAACATTGCTAGGACTGATTTTTGCACTGCAGAACAACATATTTCTGACAAGCAAACACATGATCTCACCGGAGCAGGCGCTTGCCGATATTTAACACAGCTCAGTGCTAGTGTAGCATTTTGAGAACATGTATATTTTTGCAATATTTGCTGACAAACTGCTTTAGTGTTGTTTTTGATAAGTTAGGCTATTTTTCAAAAGCAGATTATGTGAGGTGCTAGCATGTAGTACTCGCAAGGTAGGTTTTAAGCTTGATTAAATTGAACTTCCAAAGTGTAATCGCGACTAGTGGTGATTAATCGATTACGACTTTCAGCACTACCCTACACCCCGACTACGTACATTCCCTCAAACCAAATGATACAGAATAGTTCCCAATGAAAACAAAGTTCCTTCGGTCTGGTCTACTTCAGGTGATACATTTTTGAAATGACTAAATCACCATCTTTTTCTCTGTAGTACTTAACACACACAACATAATTCTGTACCTTAACCTATATAGCACTATACAGCATAACCGAAACAGTTCAAAAAGTAATAAATTGTGTCATTTATAGCATCTAGTTGAGGGACCATGTTATTAGTTATGAAAGACTTTCAATAATTTCATGAGTTTTATCATAGCAACTGAAAGAAAGCCAAGCTAGAAGTGTGCTAGCTGGTCTCTCAATGTAATTATCTCAGAAGAGAAAGTCAAATCGTGTTGTAAATTTTTAAAGCTAGAGTAGGTCCAATAAAATTTATCCTTTCAAATTATTTCTTTTGTATTAGCATTATTCAGTCAGGGAGACTCTTAATATGTCAATATTTTAGTAAGTACGAAAAATCTCACCAGATTTATCCGAAACTTATTTATCATCATTATATATAATATTTGAATGTTTTAACATATTGCATAATGTGAATTTTATTTAACAGTAAATTGTAAACTTAAAGCCAAAATATTCACCTGATTTCTTCTGCTATAAGCTGCTGAGCTGAAGCATCAAATGGATCGGCAGACAGCATTCTAATTCTTTGCATCTCTTGGTCTGCTTTGGCTTTCCTTTGTTTTTGTAAAACCTCTGTGAATTTTTCTGATAATATGAGATATGAATGAACGGTCATGTTAAAGTCCCTCCATTACCACATAAATAACAGTGAATAGATTTCCAAATGAGATGTCAGACTGTATATATATAACAAATGTGAAGTCTTCCTGTATTCCTGTACCATTAGTGGCAAAATAAACATTGGTCAACATCTTTCAAAATGAAAATTTACAATTAGCTGTCTGTTGTTCTATACTTACAGAACTTTGTAACGCATTACCAGACATTGGTAATTAAGAGGAAAGGAATCTTTTATTTGGTGCTAGTGTATATATTTACATGGCAAATGTGCAACAATACTGTAAGACACAACACCTTATTGATGTATGAGTAAAATATCAAGGCTCAATATTCCTACTCTCCCTCCCAAATCCATCAACGCCTCTCCTTTTCCTTTAACTATCATGGTCTCTTCTGATTTAACACATTGATTATATGAAGATAAAGCCTCTAGGAAGGGAATAAGCAAATGACATCTTTCCCTATTAATTGCCATTAGAAGTAACCTACTATTTCTTCTCCTTCCCCCTCCTCTTTTTTTCTCCCTTCTACTGGTGACACCCTCAACGAAACTGTAACATTGACAGTTGCTACAGTTTATGGATAGTAGCAACAAAATGTGACATGAAATCTATCTACCTAATGACTCTACAGCATCGGCAAGAGGAGGGTTGGTTTCCTTCAGACGAGATAACTGACCAGGATTTGACTGCAGCATCTGTCTCAGGGTGGCTGCATCAGGCTCTACTGGTTGCCTCATAGAAGGTTGCATACCTTGGGGTTGTTGACTGGTACCTGGTGGAAGTTGTATTCCACCAAAATCTATAAGTGGTAGGGAACCTGTGCGTGAGCAAGAAATATATTGATTTAAATACTTCCTAGCAAACCTCTAAAATAGGAAGAATCACTCACTTTTATGTGACATGTTTCACATTTACAACTAATGAGATTGCTCCTGTTTCTCTAACTTCCTTTAAAGGAACACATTTGAACTAGGCCTACAGTATGTATGTATGTGTATGTATGTATTTCAGATCCTCCTGCAAGCAGGAACTCGCAAAGAAGCCTCACTGGCTTTATCAAAGCCGCAAGCTGACCGAAGTCAGTCTCTCACATTCATATTTAACGTCCATGATTATGAATTGTTAATTGTCAACAACTCTGGGCCAAACTTTAGAATCTGTACCATATGAATGGGAAAGCTTACTAGGGGCTAGGAATTAGGGTTAGAAAGTAGGGAATAGGGTTAGGAAGTAGGGTTAGGAAGTAGGGAATAGGGTTAGGGGTTAGGAATTAGGGTTAGGAAGTAGGGAATAGGGGTTAGGAAAGGTACTGATTTTAAATTAGTACCCAACTCTGTAACTGGACTAGACATACATTAATATGGGAGTGACTCGAACCGGGGACCTTATGATTGAAAGGCAGAGTAGGCCTACCAAGTACCATAGGCCTAACTAATTTATTATTTCATAGTTCATACCCTCTTGAAAGATGGGAAGCTACTCCTTACATTAGGCTTGTCTCATCACTGTGGCATTTTAGCCAAAGACTAACTCTTCATTGTAAATAGCCCTAAGACTTTCATAGGCCAATGCAGTACTGCCAGTACTACAGGGCTTACGCCTAATGTTTAGACTAACATTAACACTTCACTAGGCCTAATGTTAAGACTAGCGAAGGCCACAGACACTTTTTATGTGGAACTCATCCTTTTGCTTCTTGTTAACTAACCTTGAGTCTGAGATTGGCTTCTTGGAGGATTCCGAGAAACAACTCTTCTTTCCAGCAAAAGCATGTCATCTTCCTTCACCCCGTATGAAGCTATCGTTTTCTTCTCATCCAATAATGGCGTTCCATTGTATGAAATAAAACACTCCGCAGATGGAATGTCACATTCAACTTCACATAAGGCTCTGAAATTTTCAAGTTCAATGTCAGGACTTACTTCCATCGTAACGAAATGTCCAGTAAATGTTG
>JAIPMN010035633.1:0-14178 GCA_020650975.1 Apostichopus californicus
ACTTTGAAAGTCTCTGAATAGATAATAATTAAAATTAAAATTACATGATTACTCTCCCTCACTTATCCGAAACATCCACAAACTAGTTTCAGGACCAAATAGAAACATTTGACTCCGAGAAAACATCAATCGAAATGGAAGCGTCAATGTTTTTTTATTTTTTTTATTTTTTTATTTTTTATTTTTTTCTCTCTCAAAAAGCTAGGCGTCCTACGCAAATTTTCAGGCGTCCCACTTTGTGGGACGCGTCCCACAGTTTGGCGACCGTCGCTTTAGAGGTACCTGTGCAAGTGTAGGTTTACTAGTTGTAGATAGCTATCTCAACAGACGGGTGACACGTGACCCGTTTACTGTACGGAGGGGCGGGTACGTTACTCACCTTTCTTAATTCCTTAATAGATTAGAAAATCTATAAATTATTAAACAAAGAAGAAAGCACACCACATAGGATAGTTCAAAATCAACAGCAAATCACACACACACATGCATCCAAAATGGAACAACTCGGATTGACACTAACTGGGGTATAAATACAGTCTAGTGTTTCTGTCTTTGTGTGTTTGTAGGGGGAGTGGTGGATTCCCTCTGAGTCACCAGGTCTTGCACTATACCCACTTCACTGAATTCCTCCATTTATTAGTACAATCTATTAACCGTATTTACTTACCTAATGAGGGTTTAGTTGGATGTCCTTTGCTATGGTGTAAATAACATTGATTCAACGACCTTTAGTTTCAATAATATGGGAATCCTTTATTGTTATATTCAATCCTTGTATTATTGGTTCCGGTGTCGAATGGTCCTGGAATAGGAGGTTGTGTCCAAATGTTTGGTTGAGGAAGTGGTGATGAACATACAATACCATAGCAATAGATCAAGCCTTTCTAATCTAAGGTCAATGTGACAGTATCGGAACTCCATTACAAAGCTAGGCAATACATCCAAAATGTGCAGACAACAATCCGATGTACAAAGCTATTTGGAGAAACACATCCACTACTTCATGTATTACCGTTATCGCCGTGTTAAACATGTCGTTACAACTGATGTGCCATACGTTCTGATTTGAGTAATTGTATCACACTTATATACTGCTTACTTTTATTTGAAAGCTTTACTAAAATACGAGTCATTTCTTCAGTAAATGCAGTAACATAACAAATCTATTCATATGTATCCAACCGAGGCAGAGGTCACACTACATATACAATAGCAGGGAAACACCAGTTACTAAATTTATACACTGATGACGTGGAAGCCTTTGTAACGCCTTTTCGAATTGTCCTGTTTTAAGTAACGCTTGTTGGTTATGACACACACTTTGAATATGGGTACTGTTCAAATGAGATTCTCGCTATTTCAAACCGAGAGTTGTGACAAGGTTGCTCCATATAAAAAGAGAGTTTGAATAATCAAGCCTACTAGAAATGGTAGCATGGACAAGTTTTTCAGTTGATTCTCTATCTAGATATTTTCTTAGTTGACCAACCTGCCGCAGGTGATAAAAAGATGATTTGCAAATGCAGCCAAGTTGATGGTCCATAGTAAGATGAGTGTCAAAGTAAGAGCCAAGATTACGTACATAGGGGGTTGGGTGTATATCATTATTACCAATTCGGAAAGAGATGCTGTGCACAGATAATCTTCGGTCGAAATGGCTCTTGAAGACACTTAGTTCTGTTTTATCTTCATTTAGTTTTAAGAAATTGTTATTCATCCATATTCTCACAGCATCAACACATGCTTCTAGTTGGGTTTAATTCGACTAAAATCCACTGGATCAAAGGAAACATACAGTTGGGTATCATCTGCATAAAACATGTAACTGACATCATAGGAACTGATTAGTTTCCCAAGACTAGTTGTATATAAGGAAAACAGAATTGGGCCAAGAATAGACACTTGTGGCACACCGTACGTGAGAGAATGAGAGGAAGATAACTTTAATTGTGAAATTTGAACAGATTGTGAGCGATGTTCAAGGTACGATCTAAACCAGTTAAGTGCCACACCACAGACATTAAATTCATATTGTAACTTCCAGATTAGCATATCATGGTCTACAGTGTCAAAGTGTTTATGATTCCACTGAAGCCATGATCTCATAGCTACCACGTGCCTTGCGAGGCTACCCGAACAATGGAATCTAGCTAAGTGGTACATTTCTCGATGTTTACCGCAATTTCCAAGTAGAAATATGTCATTTAGAGTACTTTCTTTTAAACAGTCGAACCGCAGCTGGAACACACGCAGCTTATCAGGACTGTACACAAATGTACATTGACACGAACAGCAGATCACAGGACTCGTTCCTTTGCAACACAAATCTCCTTGCCGTCCATGCTCGTAAACAAGCGCGAATGATATGATAGGAGTGACATTCGTACGAAATACGATAACAATAGCCTTTCCTAAATCTAAGGTAAATGTGACAGTATCATAATTCAAATTACAAACCAGTAAAAATCTCTAAATTTACTACAATTAAATATCACTGTAAAGGCACAAATCTGTGACCAATGTTCTAAATACATCCATGGATAAGTTATTATAAGTTATCCATAATAAGTTAACCATTATAAGTTATCCATGATAAGTTACTGTCATATGGTTCCATAAATAGTTTTGCTCTTCGCAAAATTCCCAGTCAGTTTGTCGTTATTTATTGACTTCAACTTTCTTCCCTAACTTCAACTTTCAATTTTGACTTTACATCAACATGTCATCTTTATGTGTCAAAACTTCGACTAGTTTGGTATCAAAATTTAAACTCTCCTAATTTCTACATTCTGCAAATATTTTTGTTTAAGCTTGTCATATATAGAATGTCATATATAGATGTGTTCATTTCTTCGTAGTTTCGCTATGTTTATAACTTTTTATTTTATTAGCCTCTTACCTGTTTTCAATCTCTCCTGCGTCTGCCACCACGAGGTACAATAAAACCGAACCGGTTCAATTTTGACTATTAACCGGTTATTTAGTTTAGTGTAAACAGGTTACTTATTGTTCATGCAGATATGTCATTAATGTGATCAACAATCGCCTTGGAAACGTTTATTGTTTTACTGTTTGTACAATACAGGACTGTGTGTCATGTTGGAGATCTATTTGATGATCTCAGTAATGAATCCAACATAAATAGTGTAAATACACAGTACTTTATTTTTTAAACAATCCTCCAGTAAAGATTGTAAACGTTCGTGTATTTTTCACGTCATGATGTCATCTTCTGATGAAATTATTTAGGTGATGACGTCACGCTGGTAACTGACGATGATTGTTAGTCAGGGATAACTCGTGATTCAATGTGCAGAGGATATGTCACGTGACCGAGGTAAATTATAATTGGTTAAATTCGTTTAAATTGTGTACCTCGACACCTCGATATTTACTCTAGCAATGTACTATTGAAAATAATGGCAATATCATCAAGGTGCTGAATGTGTACTGTTAATGCAGCGATCAACTTCAACGGCTGAAAAGACACACATATATTAATGATATTTAAAAAATACTTACAGCAGTCTCAAAATAAAAACCATTAATGTAGCAATTAAACAAAACAATCTTCAAATTTTGTATATCACAAATAGGCCTATACCTGTTTCACGAAAAGGTCATTGAACACTTTCTTGTTTGATAATTCTTCACACACGACTACAATGTATGTTGAGAGACATTAGTTGAGGTATTTTATTGTACGGAACTTTGGAATGTGTGGCAGGAACTTCTCAAACACCGATTGGAGCTTAATGACTGCAATGTATGGTGAAATACATTAGTTGAGGTAGTTTATATTATAGAACTATGAAATGTGTGGCAGAAACTTTTCAAACAATAATTGTAGCTTAATAACTGCAATGTATGTGAAAGACATTGGTTGAGGTAGTTTATTGTACAGAACTATGAAATGTGTGGCAGAAACTTCTCAAACAAAGACTGCAGCTTAATCAATACAATGTATGGTAAGTAACATTGGTTGAGGTAGTTTATAGCACAGAACTATGAAATGTATGGCAAAACTTCTCAAACAATGATTGCAGCTTTAACTGTTTAATATTTTTGCATTTTTAACTGTTTAATGTTTGAAGTAATTACTGTATACAATTGGATGGAATATATTAACCTAAACGGCTAGAAAGAGACATGGTAATAAAGTTGGCACTTTATTATTCTGGCAATCTTTCAACATGTTTGTAAGCCCTGCTCACTCATTAATATTCAAAGGACCTTTACAAAAAACGATATAGATCATCTACTACCTATGACCAACACATGTACTAAGTATAACTTTAAACTAACTTATGCACAAATGCTTGATCTAGCAGATTTAACTCTGGTGTCACCAATCATTGCTATTTAGTGATGTGATGGCATTCACAATACCTGCATATACTCCATACCAAATATGAAGCAGATCATGCTCACAGCTGCAAAGATGATGATCTTTTAAGAATTAAAGTTAGGCCCCGCCTACTTATTACTATTCAAGAGATCTGCACCTGGGGTTACCTACTACCCATGACCAACATGTATAAAGTGTTACCAAGTTCATAACCACATAAATACACATACACACATCAACTTAACTGGACATAATCACTCTGCCCAGAACTTGATGAAAAGGGGGGGGGGGGAGCACTCATTGGTCAAACACCAGACCCTACCAGAGGTAAAGTTAAGCCTCTAGTCTATGACCAGACTGATAGCACATCAGTGGAAACAGTCCTCCCTGGAAGTGTGCACTATATTTTGTAAGCAATGTTGATCAGTGTGGATTAAGGTAGTTCAGTGTAGGGAACATATCCAGTAATTGAGAAGACCTAGCTGTGTAGGTCTGGATTTAAAGCTTGCATAAACTTAACTTACAATAACTTTATTCACATTAACGACATTTTGCTTCCAGCATATTTGAGTGTATAACGTATGGTATAGCGAAGACAGGGTACTTTTACAAACTTAGTAGTCGGGTAAGTTCCGTATGCAGAAAATACTTTAAACTTGAACAATTGAAACCACTCATGCGAATTTGTTGCCACAAAGAGACAATAATTTGTAATAGAGAAGTATAGACACAGTGACGTCAGACGGAATAATTGTATCATGGCAACCGTTACGGAGTTTAAGCACTTTATACTTGGTTTTGCTGTAATAATATACGCTTCGAAGAAAAGTAGATTTTGTTGTTCAAGGCATAGTCCATGATATGTTTTTTTAATATGTTGATGGGAGGGGACTGGGGTACAATTCTATTGCCTGGCTGTCATGTCTTGTACTATCCCCACCTTCCTTAATACCTTCATTGATTAGTACAATATATTAACTGTATATACTTTCAAGGTGCTTGTACCAGTACAGGGGTTCTAGTTGGTGATACAGTAGGTGTCTTACCAAACAAAATACATGTAAACTATATAATGTACGGTAGACGGGTTGGAGGAGGTACGTTGGCTCTCGTAGGGACCTGTGATTCGTTATTTTATGTTTATTCGTTAAGTTCCTATACACAATAGCCCAAATTAAACCTCTCTATTCCGCAACGGGAATGTGAACGGGCTATGTGTATAGATCAATAAATGATGGCAATTATTGCATGTAGATTACATAAACAAAGAAGAAAGTGAACCAGATAGGTGAGTTCAAAATCAACAAGAAAAGGACATCACACATACACAAGCTCACCCAAAATGAAATAACTTGAATACAAATTGACACTAAATGAAGTCTAGCGTGTTTGTGTGTGTGTGTAAAAGGGGGGGGGGGGTGGATTCCCTCTTTGTCACCAGGTCCTGCACTATACCCACCTCCCTAAGTTCCTACATTGATTACAACAATCTATTAGCCTTATTTACTTACCTAATCAGGTTTTAATTGAATTTCCTTTGTTCTGGTGTAAATATCATTGACTCAATGACCTCTAGTTTCAATAACATGGAAATCTTTCATGTTATTTTAATCCTTGGTTATTTGTTCCGGTATCGAATGGTCCTGGAATGGGAGGTTGTGTCCAACTGTTTGGTTGAGGAACTGTTGATTAATAAACAATGCCATAGTATTAGATCAAGCCTTCCTAAATCTAAGGTGAATGTGACAGTATCGGAATTCCATTACAAAACCAGTCAATACATCCAAACTGTGCAGACATCAATCCGATATATAAAGCTATTTTTAGGAACACATCCACTACTTCATATTTTCCGTTATCGCCGTGTTAAAAACTGTAGTACAACTAATGCGCCATACGTTCTGATTTGATTATTTGGTTACACTCATATTCTGTGTACTTTTATTTAAGCAATCTTTTTTCCGATATGAGTCATTTCTTCAGTAAACGTTAGGAACATAACAAATATATTCATAATTATCCAACCGAGTTTGAGGCCATACTACATATACAATAGCAGGAATACGTCAGTTACTAAATTTATACACCGATGACGTGAAAGCCTTTGTAACGCCTTTGCGAATTGTCCTGCTTAAGTAACGCTTAAGTGACTTCTTAAAAATGGCCCTAGGCTGTATACTTTTTTTCTTCTATTATTTTATCGCCATAGGTAAATAGATTGATCACCGAAGATTGAATTTGAATACATAATTTATATCAGAGGAACAATTAAGTCGGTTCCTCTGTTAGCTGTTGTTTTAAGATTTGTTTTTTTCTTCTCCAATCCGATCGATATTTTAGGAAATATGATAGCCTAAGCATTGTTTGTTTCTTCCGTTGGTAAAGATATGAATATGCTCCTAGATTCGCTTAGGAGGTTTACAGAATAAACGTTTGAAATTTAACACAATTATTTCATATTAATATTCAACCAGCAGCTGCACGTAAAGTTCCTGTTTTCCATGATTTGAATGATTTCACATAGCTACTATTTGACTGTTTACACCAGTGTAATTTATAAGTCATTTTTGTAATAAAGGTTAAAGAAAATCATGAGCAAGTCCAAGTTTATTAATGATGGGTTATACTCTGGTTATCGATGTGAACCTAGTCTATAGGCATATACGAATTAAATTGTTCAGTTTGTTGAAGAATTGATCAAATATAATTATATAAAGCAAAACTAAAGAAATAGCAACAGTGTTGTAGCCAGGTACGTGTATCCTAGTACCAAGTACTTCCGCAAAATGAGGTTCCGAGTACCAGGTATCATAGTCCGATGACTACTTTGTAGGATCCGAGCACCGAGTACCAATTTCGGAGTACAGTATTTTAGAAGCCGAGTACCGAGTACAAATTATACTATTTCTAACATGTACATTTGGTTTTTGAAATATACAAAACCTAATATTTATAACTGCTCCCGTTGGTGATTATAAGTAAATGATATAAACCGGTCGAATATGAAGACATTGTTCGTGTCTTGTTATTGTTCGACAAATTTTCAAATTTTAAATGTCTTAAAATGATGGGTTAATAGAGGTCCAAGTGCAGTGGCGGAGCCAGGGGTATTGGTCAGGGGGGGCGAGAATAGTTTGTAGGGGCGCTTTCGACACTATCTAAGCGGAGCGCCACCATTGGTTGGCGCGGAGCGTACAGAATTTTTTTGAGTAAAGATACACTCTAGATCGCCGGAAATTACCCTTTCCGGGCCTTGCTAATTTGCAGATAAACGAAGAATAAATAGGTGTTATCGCCATTTTGTCAGAAAATTACACCAACAAAATGTGACAAATGTCAATAGGTAGATGAGAGCGCAATAAAAAAGTCAATAATCGCAAAAAAATAAAAAGTTGTAAAAAGCTGAAAAGGGCGCAAGCAGTCCATTTGAGTCCGTCAGGGGGGCGGATGCCCCCCCTGACTGTATGGACGCTCCGCTACTGTCCAAGTGTAATAGTAATACTACAAACATGCTATAAATTGGTATATGTTAGAAACATACCTTACTTATGCTCGTAAATCGCTTAAATCGTAGTTACTAACGAGAAACTGATTAAAGTAATGTAAACCTCACGTACTAATGAGGAACTGATTAAAGTAATGTAAACCTTACCTACTAATAATGAACTGATTAAAGTAATTTAACTTGAAACGGAAGTGAAATCTTTTGTTTTTCAATCGGACATAATAAGACAAAACAAGACCAAACTGAACAGCTCCAGTAATGACGTGAAAGCCTTTGTTAACGCCTTTACGAATTGTCCTGTTTTAAGTAACGCTTGTTGGTTATGACACGCACTTTGAATATGGGAACTGTTCAAATGAGATTCTCGCTAAATTGAACCTACTATAACGGTTATATTTAGAACTTAAATCACATAATGTCATTGCACTATGAAGTCAATGCCTAGGTAAGTTTTTGCTTGGATCAAGTACTAGGGCTTATGTGTACTTGTCGACGAGGCACACGACAATTACCATCGTCGTATACGTTAACCTGGACCAAATATTTCAATGCAGAATTGCGTAAACCAACGTACCAACCCTGTAACGTGCTACCTTGTGACACTCAAATCTTGTAGTACTCCTTTAATGTATTGTAACGCTGTCAGCTCCAGTAATATTCCGAAGTACCCGGTTGGTAAGTAAGGTTAGGGGGGGGGGGGGAATTAGGGAGAGACTGGAGGACACCGTAGAATAAAATACACTAACAGTGCATCCTGAGATTTATAAATATATATAATTGTCTATACAATGTACCTGTAGTACATCTCTCGCAGTGTGATAAACAAATAAATATATAGAAGTAGGAATACCTTAACGACTAAAACACGACACACGGATGACGTACATTAACTAACCGTATCACGACACAGCTATTCTGTAATGCGCAAGTTGCCTAGCAGCGCGCTAAACTATGCACATTGCGTTAAAGACAACGTAGCGCAGTTAATGATGAAACGCGTCAGTCCGTGAACCCTACGCTGCAACGGCCTTGCAACCGCACAAGCAGTTTACCCAGCGCAGCTGCAGAGGGCATCATGCCGATCCATATCTTCTGCAGAAGCCCAAAAATATCCTCTAAAAACATTGCATCTGACAAACTCTATAAAATTCGGCAAGGATTCTGCCTGGCAACCTGTTCAAATATATACCAAAATAATGTATAAAAACGCTACTCGCATAGTAATATAAACGACCCGTAACTGTGTAGAACCTGTACACGAGTAACTGACCAATTACGACATATCCAATAACATTGACACGTATAGTCAGTATTGCGAATTTCGGAACACTGCGAATTTCGGACACCCCTAAGAAATACACGATTTCACCATGACAACCTACAGGAAGAGCCAAATTTCACCAAAAAGTACAAAGCTACAGTTATTTTCTCTCCAAAATGACCCGCGTGCAAGTAAATACTTAGGTGTCCGAAATATGAAGTGTCCATTGTACCCGAACCCAATAACGAAGTACAGAGACGAAAACGCCCACCAGACTGTTTACATAAACCCCGGCAGCAAGAACCAACTCTCTTCCAGCCAGCAATACATTGAAACAAACCCCGAGATACACAGACTAACGCACATACCAGGGACACCCCCTGTTTAAACATTAAACAAAGACACATGTTATAACGGTAAAACAGGCAAATTAGAAAATATGAACGCACGAGAAAAATAAGGAGCTTTTCGTAACAGTATATTCCATAGCAACTGATGTCTTGGTCGTATAGCTACCACGTTCCTTGTGAAGCTACACGAACAATGGAATCTAGCAAAGTGGTACATTTCTCGATGTATACCGCAGTTTTCATTTAAAATATTTTCATTTTGAGTACTTTTTTTAAACAATCGAACTGCAGCTGGAACTCACGCAACTAATCAAGACTGTACACAAATGTACATAGACACGAACAGCAGACGACATCACTCGTTGTTCCAATTGGCAACACAAATCTTCATTTATGCAAGCGCGTATGATATGATAGGAGTGACCGTCGTAAGAAATACGATAGCAATAGCCTTTTCAAAATCTAAGGTAAAATGTGACAGTATCGTAATTAAATTACAAAACTAGTAAATATCTCCAACTTTACTACATTTAATACTTCTGTAAAGATACAAATCTAGGGTAAAGTGATGTTATAAATACATCCATGAATAGTTATTATAAGTTATACATTAAAAGTTTTCCATGATAAGTTATTGTCATCACATATATATTTCCATAAAATGTTTTGCTCTTCGCTATTGTCTAAAATTCCCAGCAGTTTTTCGTTATTTATCGACTTCAACTTTCTTTCCTTACTTTAACTTTCAATTTTCTATCACAATTTGATTTTACACCAACATGTCATCTTTTTGTGTCAAATTTCGACCATATTGGTGTAAACATTTTTCTCAATTTTTTACATTATATTTGTTTAAGCTTGTCGAATATATAAATGTGTTCATTTTTTTGTAGTTTCTCTATTATTATAACTTTTTATTTTCATAGCCTCTTAACTGTTTTTAATCTCTCATGCGTCTTCAACCACGAGGTAAAATAAAATCGAACCGGTTCAATTTTGACGGTTAATCGGTTAATTATTTTAGTGTTAACAGGTTACTTCTTGTTCATGCTCATATGTCATCAATGACTTAATGAATTAATCTTAGAAAAACGGGTTAAACTCGTTAAAATTTGGTATCTCAGACTTCTCAGTATTCACTTAACTTTGGTTGGTTTATTGATGATAGGTCTATATGCCTAGCCTCTTAAGAGCAATGCTAGTGAAGAAAAAGTTCGGAGCGCACTCCCAAACTTTTAAAAGGTCAAATTCCATCGACCGAAGTGGGCACTTTGGTTTTTAAAAATCTTAAAAAACGGGTTAAACTCGTTAAAATTTGGTATCTCAGACTTCTCAGTCTTCACTTAACTTCGGTTGGCTTATTGATGATAGGTATATATGCCTACCCTCTAAAGAGCAATTCTAGTGGAGAACAAGTTCGGAGCGCACTTCCAAAACTTTGAAAGGGGCATATTCTATCGACCAAAGTGGGCACTTTGGTTTGTAAAAATCTTAAAAAACGGGTTAAATTCGTTAAAGTTTGGTATCTCAGACGACTCAGTCTGTAATCTAACTTTGGTTGGTTTATTGATGATAGGTCTTTTACCTACCTCATAAGAGCAATTCTAGGAAAGAACAACTTCGGAGCACAATTCAAAAACTTTAAAGGGGCATTTTCTATCGACGGAAGTGGGCATTTTGGTTTGTAAAATCTTTAAAAAAAAAAGTTAAATTCGTTTAAAGTTGATATCACAGACGCCTCAGTCTTTAGTCTAACTTTGGTTGGTTTATTTATGATAGGTATATATGCCTACGCCCTAAAGGGCAATTAAGTGAAGAACAAGTCCGGAGCGCACTTCCAAAACTTTTAAAGGGGCATATTCTATCGACCAAAGTGGGCATTTTGGTTTGTAAAAATCTTAAAAGACGGGTTAAATTCGTTTAAATTTGATATCTCAGACGCCTCAGTCTTTACTCTAGCAATGTACTATTTCAGAAAAGTGTAGGCTTAAAGTACAGCAGATACATTGGTTCATTGATACTGCAAACGCTCAAAACTAAAATAACAATACCAGCGTCAAAGTGCTGAATTTGTACTGCTAAAGCAACAATCAGCTTTCATTACTAACTCTTATTGCGGCTGAAAAGACACAAATATGTTACTGGTTAGTAAACAAAACCATCTTCAAATTGTGTATATTACAGAAATATCTATTTCACAAAAAGGCAATTAACCACATTCTTGTCTGCTAATTATTCACAAATAACTGCAATTTGTGGTGAGAGACAGTGGTTGAGATAGTGTATAGTACAGAACTATGGAATGTGTGGCAGATACTTCTCAATTAATGAAAGCAGCCTTAACTATTCAATATATTTGCAGCTTTACCTGTTTCATATTTTTGCAGTTTTAGCTGTTAAATATATTTGCAGCTTTAACTGAATTAATGTTTGAAGTAATTACTGTATACAATTGGATGGATTATATTTACCTAAACGGTTAGAAATAGACTTGATAATACAAATTTGTACTAGATATTCGGGCAATGTTTCAACATTTCTGGATGATCAGAAAGTGCTAGAAAGGTTTAAGATACCAAGTTCAATATCGAACATGAATTTAATGTTAAGCCATGCCCAATCATGAATATTCTTGACAGAGTTTAATCCAACATATGTTATTTAAGTTATTATTTGTAGGCAGTTGTCACATATGTTTACACATGGCAACATAAATGTGTATACGCCTCACATATGATAACAAAACTAGAATGCAAATATGCAGAAGGTGGTTCCGATGTGTTAACAAAATTTCTTCATGCGGCGCTCATAATCTGATATTAAAACTAGAATATCATGTTAAGCCATATTCAGTCACAGTCATAAATATTCATGAGACCAGCACCCAAAATACTATGGATCATCTACTGCACATGACCAACTTATAAACCAATATTGATACCAAGACAACATACCCTTCTTGAAATAACATAATTGCAAAATATATCATCACTCATGCATAACTAATGAGATGCTATATAAACACTTGTATACCACTATATATTTTCATACAAGATCATTCTAAGTTCCTAAGATATCAACATTTTTTTCTTTCTGTTTAAGCCCTGCTCACTCATTAATATTCATCGGACCTTTACAAAACAACATAGATAATCTACTACGCATGACCAACACTTTAAACTAACTTATGTACAAATGCTTTATCTAGCAGATTTAACTCTGGTGTCACCAATCATTCATATTTAGTGATTTGATGGCATTCAAATACCTGCATTTACTCCATACCAAATCTGAAGCAGATCATGCTCACAGCTGCAAAGAATAATGATCTTTAAAGAAATTATGTTAAGCCCTGCCTACTCATTAATATTCAAGAGATATGCACCTGGGGTTACCTATATGACCAACATATATACCAAGTATGATATTAATGCAACATGGTTCCTGAGATAGTGTTACCAAGTTCAAGACCACATATACATACACATACACATATCTACATGATCACTCTGCCCAGAACTTGAAGAAACGGGGGAAAAAACACTCATTGATCAAACAACAGGCCCTACCAAATGTTAAGTCAGCCTCTTTCAATTATAAAAGAAAATAAAGGCAACTTAAGGTGCAAACATGTTGTGACATGATAGGTTATTGCACATTCAGTACTTTTCTTCTTTATGACTAAACTCAAACATTTATAACCAAAAATATGTCTCTCGAATTCTCCCCCCCCCCGACCACCCCCCCCCCCCATTTAGCCCTCTTCAGCGGGGAGGGCTACTGTAAACCGGTATTTGCTTGCAAGTTGTTGCAAGTTTTTAAAGCAGCTTTTTGCGTTTTGTCGCCGTTTTCTCACCCTTTTGAAATGTGCATCGAGTTTTTTACATGTATTTATCACAAAACAGCAAACTAATATATTAGCCAAGTTTTTCCCCTGCCAAGAGCATCATTGGCCAGTAATTAAGGACTTCTGCAGATAATGAGTAGAGTGTCTTCTGACAAATTCCTCATTTAAAAATTAATCGCATACAGTTCCCGACATCCAATAGTTTGAATTCAACTAATCAGTGAATAGCTGACAAGTATATATATGAGCCATTGCTTAAAATAGATTCATTCACAGCAATCCGAAAAATTGGAGTCGTTATCACAGCCATACAGAATATATACAAATAAAGCATAGTGTTGTAGTACATACTGATATTCTGGGTTGGGTACGATGCTGGCAATGTGAAAATTATTTACCTCATTATTCAATGACGTTCAAAGAATTTAAATATTCATTTTATATGCGAGCTTTATTGCGATCCTAACGGAAAAAATCATCGAGAAAAACAACGTTCAAATTTGTAAATTATTCGACTTTATACTACCATTTGAAGTTAGATTTGAATAGATAAACTAGTTATGTATGTCGTTATGGCATCGTGGGTCAATGAGGTTGATAAAATCATAGAAAAGGACGCAAAAAGCTGCTTTAAGATTCATATAAGTATACCTCGATTACTCTCCTGATACCAAACACAAAATGATCATTCTGTTTAGCGTTTGGTTCGACTGTGTAACGAATCTATGAGTAAACATAATTTGCGTGACAGTCATTCAACTTCAATTAGGGGATAAATACGAGGGGAACCGGTCTTAAATTTGATTTGAGACCGATGATGACGTCATCGAGGAGGCTGAGCGGACCGAGGCGATAGCCGAGGTCCGC
>JAIPMN010035635.1:0-12232 GCA_020650975.1 Apostichopus californicus
TTTTTGGGGCTGGTTTGTAGAGCTTTGTTGTTTTGGTTCCTGTCCTTTTCACGTTACGTTGAACGCTGCATTGTATACGTTTGTGGGTTGGTGAGAGGTTTCTGTTTGTAGGTTTTCGTTTGGGGCTATGGTGGTTGTTTAACAGACTGGGATTGTTTTTGGTTTTGTTGACCTTTGGTCCGTGTCCGTTTTCCTTGCACGTAAAAAGCACAGTTGTATGCCAAGTCTAGGTTACGTCCATCAATCTATGAGTCTTCATAACTGTTCTTACCCAAATGTACATCTTTACCAATAGAAAAATGGGGTGAATTCTACTGGAGGAGGCTGTAATGTTCTTGCCCTTGTCCTTTGCATTGCTGGTGTAGAAGTAATGGGGCATTTCCACACTAGAGAGGTACAAAAGTGTGACATTGTAGCCAAAAATTTAATTTGTAATATCAAGCATGGAATTACATTTTTTTGCATTTAGACACTGTCTTTGACCTTCATGTCAAGCATAAAGCATATTTGCTTTAACCGTTTGCATTTACGCAACACATTTACTTATCAAGTCAGTTGTAATGGAACGTATGTAACATGGACAGACATAGGACTTAGGAAATGCTGTTGGGAGCACAAATTTAGCAAACACTTAAAGCAAGACAGTCTAAACAAGGTAAGTGATGATTTAAGAGCTTTAAATTGAGAGAAAGAAAGAAATACATTACAAAGCAAGATATAATCATTGTTTTGGGGGGGGGGGGGAAATCTACATTGAAGTAACGTATGTAACAGTATTTTGTGGACGGATTTAAATAAATATTTGGTAAAAACAACGGAAATCTTTGTTCTCTTTTGGGTATTGTATACCAAATACATAGCAAATACATGTCAATTAACAAATAAATAATGAATGAAAGATGTTAAATGCAACACTTTTGTAAAACAGATGTTGGTCACAAGGGTAAAACTCCTTCAGTAGTTCTTGGAAATTTTCCAGTATATTCTGGTATGTTCACATGAAACAATTTTTCTAAAAGATAAGCACTAATATGCATGTTCACTTTTTTATTTCACAGGTCAGCAAGTTTTGCAGAGAAGTTAGTAACGTTCACTCCATTCTCTGAAAGTTGGAATACATGCAATAAAAAACTTGCATTTCAACTAGTATGAAATAACGCAACAGTTAAAAAGATTTGAAAATTCAGAGAACTTCCTAGATTAGACAAAACTTCAGGTGGTCTGTTAATCAAGCATTCCATATGGCAAGGCAGATTAACAGGAATTTCCATGAATGTCTGCAGTCAACATATGCAGCAATTTATCCATATATAACAAATCAATACAAAATCTTCATAAATTTATCAATGCTCAATAAATTATCAATACCAAATGCATCAAACAATTGCTTTTCATTCATATATGATTCCAGTCAATGATACAAAATCAAACAATATGTAATTTAACAGTCTTTCACTTAATTATCAACACCAAATGCATAATGATAAAATGATAGCTTTCCAACCATAACAGAATCCAGTCAATGTTTTCAAAGTTAACAATGCAAAATGATTTATGTTCATAGAAACTTGAAGAAAAACGTATCTTTAACATTGTTTCTTTATTCGAGGAATGTAGCTGACCCAAGTGAAATTATTCTGATTATTCTGAATTAAAAGTACCTTTCTTGGAGCCTTACACAATATCCTAAAAGTTACAGCAAATGTCCATTTCATAGGAATTACTGCTCAGAGCTACATGTTAACTTCATTTGTTTGTACCGTTCTTCCACTTTATCAAAGTCCGCAATTTTGAAAGGGCCATTCCCAACCAGAACAAGTGGTCCATGAATTATGAAACGCCTATGAACAGTATCAATATCTGGTCTAGCAGGCCAATCAAAGAGTCGAGCACTAGGGTTACACACTTTATGTAGGAACTTAAATTGGTAGTACTCCTCCCCTTCCTTTGCAATCATCCTTCCTACATATAATTGTTTGTCGTAGAAGACTGCATAGTATTTCTCTCTGGACATTTCGTTGCATCCTGGCAATGTTTGACTTCCAGAGCTGAGAAAAGAAATTAACGGATTCCAGTCAAACAACTAGTGAAGGAAGGAATTATAATGCTGTCAAATTTTAAAAATGTATTTCAACATTCCTTCAAATGCCCAAGCTGTGGAAGACTAAAACAGGGTTGAACAACAGAATCATACTTCCTTGCAGAATGTTATCATCCTACAACTGTGGAAATATTCTTCTAACATGCTAGTTACCAGCTGACTGTACCAGCTGTAACAGCTCACTGGTCTGTGTTTATGGCCATTAAGCAAGGTGTCCCTGAACAAGGTTAAAAACAATATCGCAAAAAGTATAAGGTAGTTACTAACATGGTTGTCCCACTTGAGTGATGCACTTCCCTTGACAAAGGCAAATTGGGTTGGTCACTCATCATCGACTTCAGTAACTCTGTCGCACTGACATCAAGACCAGCTGTTTGAGAGCCGAAACACCCTCCACTATCATCTTCAAATAAAGAGAAATGTACGAATGCTGTATAATGCCAATGAAAATCTACACTAAGGCATTGGAATATATTATTAAATAAATGTCATGGCCATGCAAGCAGAAACACTACAGCTAGCATGCCATGTTTTGCAAACCTAAATCATCAAAATGTATGCAAATAACATGAAGAAAGAATCATGCAACATTTTTTTATGTTGCATGCAGAATACATTGCTTGGAAACCTTAGTTCAAGTCCACCAAATATGGAATCTTATAAGTAGTGACTAACTTTGAAAAAAATACAGATTCTCTGAAATCATACTTACCATTTTCTGCCAAATCTTCACAATCTTGCTTGACCTTTCTTGTAGCTGAAGGGTGCAATGTCCTCTTGTTCCATGTCCCACAGTACACAGAATTATTGCAGTTGGAATAATCCTGGTTGTTGCAAGCTGAACAGAAACATGACAGGAGACAGGTTTCAACATTGTATGGAACAAGGCCTTTGACAGCATGGAGCAGACGAGTACCCTTCAGAGTTGTGACATCTGAACGTTCAGGGCGGTTTCGTTGAATGCTGCCTTTTTTCACATGATAGAAAACTCTTCGGCTATGGTTGCACTTTCCACCTTCATCGAATGCATCTTTTGTAAGTCTGTCATTACAAAACTCAAAGAAAGACTGAGAACTATTAACAAATACCTCAGGCTCTGAGCGTATGGCCTTTCCAACATAGTTCTTGACCACCCCACCCTCCCCATCACAAGGGTTTTTCCCGTGCCGGGATCCAAAATAGTGTCGCTCCCTGTCGAAATACCGAAGTCGTTACTGGCGTAGGAAAGATCTGTAAATGAGGTCTTGCATTTGTATTGGGCGGCACATCCATCGGAAAACTGGATTAGTCTCTGTAAGGATAGCCCTCTAACTTCAGTGAGATGCTTCACAGCAGTTGTGACAAACTGATGTACTCCATGTGAATCATGCTTTGGGTCATCTGACACAATGTTAATTGCTTCCCTAACAGGAGTAGCAACACCACACTTGCATTCATAAAATGCCACCATTGGGTGCAATGTGATTTGAATATTGTGCCAGTGGGCACTCTGCACTTCATTTTACATCATGCAGCTGTAATTTTCAGCACAGTCCATAACAACAACAGCTGCTCGTGCAGGTGGATTCCTACTGACTGCATAAAACTGACTGCTGCCATTTGCCTGAAACAAGTGACAGGGTATTTTTTCCAGCAACACTTTCAGATGATTGACCAAGTCAAGTAATGTGCCCTGGTGCTTATTCAAGGTGACTCTTTTTTTACTTTCGTCGTAAAGCGTGCTACCCCACTGTTGCCAAGTTAGTTCGTTTATGTGGGTCTTTTTCAGAAGAGGTTCCAAAAATGTGTCCAAGTTCTGGGTGACACATTTTGTGCATCGACGGTCAATGTGCTCCACATCTCCATTCTCATTTCTGCATAATGTAATATCTGATACATGGTACCTGTCACGAAAAGTGCACTTCAGCTTGTATGAAAGGATCTCCCTATTCAGCACCTTGAGAACCAAATCAATGTTAGTACAATATTCACAGAGACACTGGAGTAGCTGCGATTTTCCCTGTAAAAGGATGTGTTTTGGTCGCAGACTGGCAAATTTGGATAACCCCACCTCCATGCTGGTATTTTCCTTACAAAATGTTTTGTGTGTTGCAGAAAGCGACTTCTGCAGGACATGCCTTGGTAAACCTCCACAGGACAACTTCTTCTTTGGCATGACTGTAGATACGTATGGCTTCTGAAAATGTTCAAGAATGGCGCTTTTCGTAGACTCCTGCAGAGAATCAGACCTTCGTTTTTGCTTCCCAATGTCTGCATTGGTACGCCGCAATCGTGAATACTTCATCAAAAAGTTCCAGTGAAGGCCGAACTTCTTGCATGCTGAACGCTTTATGCCATGTTTTTTGTCTAGATGCTTTGACATTTCAGCGACAAAAAGCCTCTTGGTTTTACCTTTCAGGGAGTCCGACTGGCACGTATTCCTCACACAGTCAATCAGAGCTTCCTGGTGGTCTGTCCGATTAGTAATGCTGCGTTCTGCAAGAGCAGCTAACTGTTCTGGGTTAGCAGATTTGATCAAGCTTTCAACAACATCAGCATATTTAGTTAAATGCTTTGGCATACTCTTCCTAGCTCTTGAAGTGGCTTTTCTTCTTGCTGCAAAAGAAACAAAGTTGCCCTGATCACTACAACTTTTTTGTTTCTTTACAGCACATTTCTTGTTAGCACGGGACTTCCTTTTCCTCTCAGCATCTCTTTCTCGCACCCTCCTCTTCTTCTGTGAAGTCATTGCAGCTCTCTGCTCTTGCTTTCTTATCTTCCAGTATTCTCTTTGCTTCTCTTTCTTCAGCTGAGAGGACCTAGTCTGGAGTGGTGCTTTAGCAGGTTTGTCTTCTTTGAGTTTCTTTTTCCTTTCCCGCATTCTTCTCATTCTCTGTTTTGCTTTTTCATTGTACTTCCCCCTCTGATCGACTGTCATGTTATGACGGTACTCGTAGGCCCTCTGCTTTTCCACCAAACTATGAAGTTGGTATTTTTCAGAACTTTTCTTTAGGTTCTTTCTATATTCACGCATTTCTGATGCACGTGATCGAGATACACTAGGGGGAGTCTCTTCTTCGCATTCATTTGGAAATCTGATTGACGACCGAAGCCTGATGGCAAATTTCATTTTGAGATGAATTGCAGCACCTGATGAAGCAGAGAGTAAAAACAAAATTGTGGGTATACTCCTTTGCAAAACTTGTTATTGCATGGATTAGACTGAAGAGTATTTCAATCTATTTTAATATACACTAATTCAACAGCAAAATACAGAAATTTACCTCAAAATTTTAAGTTAAGTTTTGGCACTTTTTGGGGGAAAAGTTTGGACAAGAAACTAGGTTTCGTACTCCACCGAAGCTGGTTGGTGCATTCATTCTAGTCACCAACATTCCCATGATATGGTCACACAACTTTATTAGACCCTCAAACTGTAATTTTGTCAAAGATAAGTTACAGTAACTCTAGCCTCACTTGCATAAAGTTGTTGCAAAACTAGTCTTAGGCCTACACCTTGGCTTAAAGAAAAGTAAACAAGAAAGAAAAAAAAACGAAAAAGCATATTAGGTGTGTGTCTAGCCTATTACTTTAGCAGTGCACCACGCTCACAATACCATTGTTAACAAACAAAAAGGCCTAGGCTTTACTTTAGGCGTACAGACACGCAAACTACGCGACATTGGAATTTCAGTAAGCCTAACCACTATGTTATGTGTGTTACTAGTAGGCCTTTTCGTATTATGCATAGCCTAACAGTGAACACTACTTGCGTGTTGAGGTGGTAGTTAAAACCTTTTTTAAGTAAGGGAGCAGGCAAAGTAGTAACATTTCATTAAATATGTTGTATTTAAGATCTTATTTATCATTGTTTTGCGTGGTATCATCGACTGTTATAAGTTATTCTTACTGTAGACGTAAGTTAGGCCTAATGTTACAGTGTACCTTATCGGTAGGCTACACAGCGGTCCGTCCTTGTTCGCACGAACAGGAATGACAATTCTCAATTGTCTGTGAAAATAGCCTCAAACTACCAGATTCCATGCTAAACATCGGTTCCCATTGACCGCATATGGTGTGGAACTGTAGATCGACTCACTGAAAACCATTTGTAAACGCTAATAATCAAATATATCTCAGGAATTTTAACTAACCTGATCATTTGTTGTTACGCGTGTAACATTGTAGTGCATGTAACATCTTGGACAGATCGTCTGCTCAGCTACGTACATAGAGATAACGTTCGTGTTTGCGATTTTCTGCGTTTTTATTGGAATGCGCAGACTCTGAAGATGTTGAAGTTAGCTACATATATCGTCTTCAACAATATGCAAAGCCCTTCTGTACATCGTTACACCAGTTACGTCCATTACAAATCGTGGACAGAATTTCGGGTTGAATGTTACAGTTGCTCTTAGCTCTGTAGTGAGTTTGTCAAATGGATTGTTAGCTTCTACCATGGAAGAAAGATGTTGGAACGTCGTATGGGGGCAGTTTCTTTCGGCAATGTGTATACTGCTATCAAACAGTGGCTTTGTGCATGTATGTAACATTACGGACGGACAGATTTACGCCCGTTACAGACAATGAAGAAATGAGGTTTTCATCCCCTTTTTTTTGGTAGATTTTAAAAGAAACGTCTTGATGGCAGCAATTTTGCTAATTTACTACAATTGTGGCCCAATAAGTTTATCATTCTAACTTTTTACCATAAACCAAGGGTAAAATTGAAATTTGCCATGTTTTGGATATCACAAGAAATAGACTGCAAAGAATATGGACGGAGAACATATTCAATAAATAAAGTAAAGGAACAACAGAGAAATGTATTAAGATTGTCTTTATTATATCTCCAAAGTCTGTTTGAATAATTGAAACAAAAAGTGCATCAGTTGCACACAAGTTCACAATTCTGTTTGAATGCAAACTTCACACTGCAACACATACCCCATTACTGTGGAAATGCCCAATGGTGTTTTTTTTTTTCTGTTTGTGGTTTGGAGTTGGCTTTTTGGGGCCGGTTTGTAGTGTTTTTTGTTTTGCTTCTGTTGGCCTTTGGGTCCGTGTCCTTTTCACGGCACGTTAAACGCTACGTTAGTGACAGATTTGTGTTTGTGGGTTTCAGTTGGGTTTTTGGTTGTTTTACAGACTGGGATTGTTTTTGGTTCTGTTAACCTTTGGTCCGTGTCCGCAGTAATGCGAGCTGATTGCCTTGGCCTTTGAATCATTATCCCATTTGTGCTATGGGTGGTTCCCTCGCCAATGTTATCCCACACTATTCTTGTGAATTGTTAGGGCTGTATTTCTGGAGGAAGAGCATTTTCCCCAAGGTCAATTTGTCGCATAGCAAGTACAGTCCCTTACCAAAAAAAACCCACAACAAATACCCACAACAAACCCACATGAACTTCCCCACGTGGGTAAAGAGTACAATCCTATGGGATTTTGCCACGTGGGAAATGAAGTAAAACCCACGGCATACATGTGGGAAATAAAATTATGTGGGTTTCCAAATAATGTGGGAAACAAACTGTGGGTTTTCAATTGACATGTGGGAAATGAATCCTGTGGGTTTTTAAATGACGTGGGAAACTAATCCTGTGGGTTATCAATTGACATGTGGGAAATGAATCCTGTGGGTCTTCAAATGATGTGGGTTTTAAAATGATGTGGGGAACAAATCCTGTGGGTTTATCAATTGAAATGTGGGAAATGGAATCCTGCCGATTTTAAGATTACATACAGCAATTGAATGTGCACGCAAAAAGGAGAGATGAATAAACCTGGAGAACAGTTCCTTGATCTTTGAGAAATGCAATAAAATCTTCCTTTTTAAACACTTTTTTAGTTGTATTTATGACATCATCACAGTGACCTTGGCCTCGGTCCGCTCAGCCTCTTGCGATGCCGTCATCATCGGTCCTAAATCACATATGTGACCGGCTACCCTCGTATTTATCCCCTAATTGAATACACATTATATACCCACTTTCTACCAACACCTAAGTTGGGCTCCATAAAACCGAAAAGTTGATTTCTGACATAATTTTTTATGGTTCCAGCGTTAATATATTGCCCGAAAGCACTCTGACCAAATCCCACAATCAAACCGTTCTCTCGTACTCGAGATCATGTTGTATCAATATAGCTGAGTGAGTGTTGGACTAATTGATGCCCGATGGAATGTCAACTTGACAAGAACAACAACAACATTCTGGATACACGATTTATTTTACCAAATTGGGCCCAGTGAGACCACACTAAAAGTTGATTTGAGATAATAAAAAAAATAAAAAAAGGACCTGGCGACAGGGTTTTTCAGAAGTCAGTGATGAGAATCAATTTTTTTTTTTATGGAGCCAAGTATGGCTGTACAAGAAACCAATGGCAAGAAACCAAAAACAAGCCAGTAACAGTTCTAATTAATCTTCATTATATGCTCTCCTCTCATCCTTTAGTTTTTCTGTCATCTTCATCCGGATGATTGCCTTTTTAGTGGCAGGATACTTTTTCATTACCAGCGCTGAAAAATAAATGAAAATATGGATCAATTCATGCAGGGGTGTCGATTTGCTTTTGAAAGTGTGGGGTGGGGGGGGGGGGGCATTTGCTTGACACGTACTATCTAAGACACTATCAGAGCGCCACCATTGGCGGATTTGGCCAAAAATGCCTCCCATATTGCCGGAAATGGCACTTCCCAGGCCTGCATCTAAACAATATCACATAGCCTACCCATTTAGATTGACATGGTAAATTCAAGAAATCTTTACCAAATGAGTGTAGCCTAGGCTTCAAATCAACTATTGAGACTTAGTCCCACCATTTGTTTGGGAATAAATTAGAAGATTATGTGCCACTGTTCAATCTAGTACTATACACACAAGAAGGTTATATGATAGCTCAGCTCAGCATTTAGAAGGTCGCAACATGTCTCTCTTTAAAATGTGACTTGAACGCTGCAAATTTGGTGCATATGGCCTGTGACTGCTGGATATTTGTATTTTAAACAGAACGGGAGAAGCGTAAGAAACTGAAAATCTCAAGTTTCATCGAATTCACAGAGATTTTGTTCTCGTTCCGAATGTTCACCTGGTAAGAACTGACCTATCTCATCACCCATATACTCATCATTGGGCCTACACTATCCAGGCACATATAACGCACGTTATTCAGGCACCATCAATACACAATATACTTCAAACCTGCTTTCGTGGAATTCAATCAATAGTCTCTTGAAGCTTACCAACAATGGATTCCGGGAAACGTTCACGCTGAAAGACAAAGGAAATGGAGAATATTGCCGCAGTGGTGCAGGATATTCTTACTGACGAGGGATTTCAAAACACCATACAGAAATGTGTTGAGCGGGCTATTGAAGCAAAATTGTTACAAATAATGGTGACGATGGAGGAAAATGCGAGGCCGACTTATCAAAATCAAATCAAATCAAAATCCAAAAAGGAGGCAGGAATGTTGAAAAAACAAGTAGAAACCCTAACAGATCATTGTGATACGGTAAAGAAAACCCTGAATGAACTTGAACAATACTCACGTAGAAACTGTGTCAGAATATTTGGTATCCCGGAAAAGACAGGAGAAAATACGGATAAAATCACTTTGGAGATTAAAAGGTTCAAAGGTGGTTGTGCGAGAGGACCTCACTTGAACAAACCAGAAACTTCTGCAGAATACCAAAGGTCATCCCAAAGTAAAAAACGCCTGGACAGCTGATGGCAAAATTCTTGCCCAAATTGAAATTAATGGAAAGCCAATTATGAAAGGCATATTTGGTGATGCGGATCTATCCAAAATATGAAATCTTATTTCCCTCCTTAACGAGTGAGTGTTTGTTATCGTTTGTCGTTTTTTTTACAAACTATACATTAAACAATATAATAAACTGTTAAACTCTTTATAATTACGCAGTCGCGGCCTTCATGGGCCATTTTTGTACATTCTAGCAAATCATTATTTCCTTGGTTTTGTTTTTTATAAGTTGTTATTTTTTTCTTCTTCATTGTATTGATAAATATATGTACTTCATTATAAAACGTTTCGATTATTCACATTTTTCTATCCATAATTATCCGGGAATTTATATGAATAGACCTATTGTACTTAAAGCTAATAAGATGTTAAGTATCATCATCACCAGTTGGGTTGCCTGTAGAAAATTCTGGTTCACTAATTTCAAATATTTGTATTCATGGCAGATCTTCATATATTCAATTTAAACGATGAGTTTGCAAACTCATCGATATCTGTTGAAAACTATTGTACCTATTATGATACAAATCAATTTAATACTGCTTTTTGTTCTAAAGATAATTCTAATGTTTTGTCTTTCATTCACATAAACATAACAAGCATAAATAAAAATGTTGATTCATTATTGCACTTTTTGGAAACATGCCCTTTGAAGTATTCAGTAATTGCTTTAACAGAGACATGGATTAATCCTAACGATTTAACTAGTTTGTACAATATTCCTGGTTATACTTTTGTCCATAATGATCGTAAAAACGGAAATGGGGGAGGGGTTGCCTTTTACATTAATAATCGTTTTTCCTTTTCCCTTTCCAAGTATGATGATCATGATAGGGACAACGGACATGATGAGAAACTTTTTATTGACCTCTGTATTTCTAAGAACAAAGTTGTTAAAGTGGGAGTTATTTATAGACCACCATGTAACATTCAATATTTTAATAACGAATTTATTGAATTAATGACATCTTTAAATACTAGAAATAGGAATTGTGTTCTGTTGGGTGATTTTAACGTCAATCTCTTAAATTTTGACACTGACAAATACGCTAATGATTTTCTTGATACATTACGTATGCTTTCCTTTGTACCAAGTATAAATAAGCCAACTAGAATCGCTCAAAATTCAGCAACTTTAATTGATAATATCTTTTATAACGATCCCAATAGCAATGTTTCGTCAGGAATTGTTTATACTGATATAAGTGATCACTTACCTGTTTTTTTAATTACACAAATAAACCATAATATAGAAAAGCTATTTCAGATGGATACATGATGTATCCCCAGATAACCTACAAACTTTCTATTCAAGCTTGGCCCAATTTGACTGGGATAGTATAAAAACAATCAATGTTAATGATGCATATGTAAATTTCCTTCAAATATATAATGAGATGTTTTCCAAATATTGCCCCCTCAAAAAGATAAAGTTTAAAGGTAAATCCCCGACCCCTTGGATAACTAATGCAATTCTCAAATCTATACATACAAAAAACCGATTATATAAAAAATTTCTTCGTTTAAGAACAGATGTATCCAGAACTAATTATGTCAATTATAAAAATAAGCTTACTGACGTTATTCGGATGGCAAAAAGGAATTATTTTGACGCTAAATTTCAAGCTAATGCAGGTAGTATGAAAGAAACATGGAAAACAATAAATGAAGCTATCAAACATAAAAATAAAGGTAACAAATATCCGACTGAAATAGTTGATAATAATGAAACAGTTAAAAACCTGGATTGTATTTCAAATATTATTAATGATTTCTTTGTAAACATTGGTGCTGATTTGGCTTCTACGATTCCCCGTACCGATGTTAATGTAAATAAATTCTTGAATGAACCTTATTTAAACAGTATGTACATGTTTCCCACCAGTGTTGAGGAAATATATTCTATTGTAAGTAAATTGAAATTAAATAAAAGTCCAGGTTTTGATAATGTTCATGTTAATATTGTAAAGAAAACAATTAATGGTATATTAGAACCCCTTTGTTACATTTTCAATTTATCTCTTTCCTCAGGTATTGTACCAGATAACTTAAAAATTGCCAAAGTCGTTCCATTATATAAATCTGGTTGTCCTCTTAATGTAAAAAACTACCGACCAATTTCAGTTCTTCCTTTATTTTCGAAAATTCTCGAGCGTATTGTATATAATCGCGTTTATAATTTTTTTAGTAAACATAATTTTTTCTTTAAGAGTCAGTATGGTTTTCGTTCACGTTATTCTACTTATATGGCAGTAATTGACTGTTGATAAAGTGGGGGGTGCTCTCGATAATAATGAATATGGTCTTGGTGTTTTCTTAGATTTATCAAAGGCATTTGATACAGTTAATCATCAAATTCTTCTTCGTAAACTACATCACTAT
>JAIPMN010035645.1:458-10791 GCA_020650975.1 Apostichopus californicus
CCCCCCCCCCACGCCCCCCCGTAGCTACGCCACTGGCCTTGACCCTGAACAAGACTGTAAACCTAAATAAATAAATAAATGGTTACTATGTGAGGATACAAATGATCCGTAAAATATTATCTCTGGAGCAAATAACAGAGACAAATGTAAGTAAAGAGAACTCTGATAGAGCTGTTTAAGTTGTCCTTCAGTTTTATTATTTCGTTAGCAAAATATACATCATTTATCAGTTTGTCATAGAGCTACAAAATCAAGAGCTTGGGATTATTTCTAAAACACGATGTTTATATATAAGCAAAGCATGTTTAAATAAGAAACTCTGGCTTTCTATGCAGTGCAATTGTAACAATACTTCCCTGATCAGCCAAGTTCCCTGGCTAAACATAGACCACTGATCCTCTAAGCAAAAGGAAAAAAAGTGTGGTCTATTCTTCAATAACAAATCTATTATCCCCGCAGGACCTCCCGCGGAGGTCTATAAGGGTTTAAACTTCTTTAGTATTCTAGTATAAAATAAGAAACTATGGTGGTCCGTAAAGATATCTTATATTAGGGTTACACTCAAATTTATACATATCACCTTTCGTCACCTAATATCAGGAACGTTTTGTAGTTAAAGAAAAGAAGATCGAAAAAAATAAACAAGAAGAAAATACAAACAAATAAGCAAATGTATATAGGATATAAACTAAAACTAAAAACATGCAAATTAAAAACAGACAAAGAAACTAGTTTTGTAAGTTAAAAAACACTCTGTAACGTACAATAATTTTATTAAATATGCCAGCATTGTAGTATCCACATATGCAAATATCTGATATAGGCACATTAGGTAGTCTCCTCCGTAGGTTACATTTAAGGTAATTAATATTATACCCCCAAACTTTAAGTATACTAAAAATTGCTAAAATTATCCAAAAAATATTTTTCTGGTGTATCTGAATCTCCAACTTATCCCCAGGCAACTAGGGGATGGAGCACGGGGGAGGGTGGCTGGGGTGTTATATTAGACATTTAACTATCGCACAGACGCAAAATGCTTTGAGATTGACAGTAGAATGCTTGTTGTCAGCTGAGCACCATAGTGACCATTATTTGAATTCCTAGCATATTTTGTTGCAATACTGGTAACCCGTAGCAACCTGGTGAAATGATAATGACTGCCGATTAGTCATTACGTCATGGATGAATTGCAATCACTATTCATAAACAGTTGAATTATAATAAAAAAAATCCTACAATTTTGTGCAAAGTATACATAAAACCTCCACTATGCTGCTTTAAACTAATTGTCAACACATTGTAAATAGTAATGGCGTCATAAACAATTCATTGTAAATGCTAATATTGATTATTCAAATTACAATATGATAACTACACACGTAGCTTCGTACAGTTCGTACAATGCGCAACTCGAGATGTTGTGATAATTTGTACGGCCTCCACGGCCATACAGTGTATATATTCCGTTCGGCTCTTGCTTAAGAATGGTAGTGAGTTATAGGAACTGAAATAATTCGAACATGTTTGCCGATTGACTTATAAGGATGCGACGAAGATGATATATTAAATATATAATAGCATGATATATTATAATATTAATATAATATAAAGATGATTATATGATATACCTATATATATATATTGTATATCAGAATAACTGTTTATAAATTGCCGTTGCATGATGATACACTGCGAATGCAAGCGGTTTATTTATAACCGGTTTATTAACGATGTTTTCTGGATTGCTAAAACACCGGCTGGGATGTTATCACTCCTTGTAGATATTTACAACACAATTGGATACCAGTCTGTCATTTAATCATGACATCATATTGTTATGCAGATGTTTCCTTCAGTCACAGACGATTACTTCACACTCGGTGTTAACATGTCCGATTTATGTCCGGTTTTCCTGTTTAATGAAATATCGTATCGAGTCCAAGCATCTGGAAACAAAATACAAAATATAACATATAAGAACATGTACTCGATTTGTGGACAATTGTAAGGCAGACATATCAAATAGTTGGATCATAAGATCAGCTTGAAATGTTTGCCCACATACACCGACGGTGGCACGGCATAGTGTAGGCTAGGCTAGTGTAGGCTAGTGTAGTGTAGTTGCATATAAGGCTATGCAGTAATCCAGGGGGTGCACTGGTCAACCGGCATACGGGCTCGGAGATAGTAGGCCTACATCGCTGGGTTTGACACCCTCAAGGCGTCCCCTGGTTGTGGTGCCGATTTTCTATTGGTGGCTAAAGGTGTTAGTTGCGTCCGAGATGCCAAAGACACCCATCATTGTTCAAGGTCTTAGCGCTACCTTTTTGGAGCACTTGGCCAATAGCGATTGAAGCCCTAATCTTCCCCCTTCGTCCATCTTAAATACATGTATGTTGGTTATGATGGGGATGGGCCGGTGTTGCAGAAGAGAAGGGGCATAATTGGCCCTCAGATCTGACTGGGACTGGTCAAAACATCCAACGAGGGGCTCTGCACTCGGAGTCCTCTCCCATCATCGGCAGCTAGCCTTCCCAAACTTCATTGCACCTTTTATCATATTTCAAAGCCCCCCGAAGAAGCTCTCTTCCTCAATATGTACATTTTACAATGTATGTTATGTTGCCACGAATGTTACGTAATGTTGCCATTTCGTTTCGAAACCACAAAACGGATACACCGAGAGGTATGATGGATAGGTGGAGGGAAAAATCATGAGTATACAGCAAACGTGCTGCAGAGCAATTGAGAATTTTTCTTTTTTCAAATGCAAGCTAGTAAATAGAATCCACGCAGTGGACTATACAAACCAAGATACCATGTAGGCCTATACATAACACCGTAAAAATGATAACATTATCATGAAGAGAGGGAAATTATAATTTTTACTTCTACAAAAAGTAAACTCCGACCAACCTTTATGCCAAACGCCAGTATGAGGACAACCAGTGCATATTTCAAGAGTTTTAGCATCTTCAGCTCAGAGGCAGAAGCTGTCCTCATCAAGAATCCCGAGATTTTCTCCTTAGTCGGGGAGTAAGGAGGATAACGGATTCTATCAAAGCAAAGAAAATTAGACATAAAGTTGAAAAATAAAGTAATGGATCAATTTACTTTGAAGTAAGTCATTGTCGTGATTTTGGTTAAAATGTATAGTTATGTCCAAAATGGCAACTAAGTATAGTAACTTTATCTTGATTAGGCAAATGTTTAACAGTGGTGTAACTAGCAGAGGAATCAGGATGGGACTAGACACCAATGAAATATTTAGAAAGTTTGTATCACTGCCACCACCACCTCCACCACCTCCACCACCTCCACCACCACCACCTCAAGGCTCAAGTAGAATTTTGGCGGAAATTTCATGTTAAACTATATAGGTGTCCATATTATTGCAACACAAGAAGATTATATAGAGATGTATAAAATGTAGGACCACTGCTTGTGCAGTGAGGTTACAAGTCCCTCCCATAAAGAAATATACTTGGTATATGCCGATCTTTTACCATTGTAAAACTCGACGCCAACCTATCATCGAATGGTATAGTCCAAATAAAACAGAGTGAGACCTGATCCGATTTAGCTAAAAGTCACTTTTATATCCAGATAGTTATTGAAACAAAACCATTTTAAGGGAGCGGTGGGTTTTAAAAAAAAATGTTGCAGAATGTCTTAGTATAGCTTCAGCACGACATGTCATACTGATAAGCTTTTCGATCACGTGATACATTTGCACACGAGACCCGGACGTCGTGCATGTAGGGGTGTGATTACAACATTGTAGCCACGCCCATTAGACATAAATTCGACGCCAACCTTCTATGCACATAACACGCAATCAAGAGACTTGGGCGTCGCGCATGTAGGGGTGTGATTACAACAAGTAGCCACGCCCATTAGACATAAATTCGACGCCAACCTACTATGCACATAACACGCAATCGAGAGACTTGGGCGTTGCGCATGTAGGGGTGTGATTACAACAAGTAGCCACGCCCATTAGACTTACCCCATTGTGATTTCACTCTGCTTCGGTGAAGGATCCACAACGCACGACTTCTTGTGGGAGAAAGTATCAATTGAAAACTTTCCATGGTACGACCCCATCCCGCTGTTTCCCACTCCGCCGAAGGGAAGGACATTGGCTGTGAACATAAGAAGATTGAGTTGAATTGCAAAGAGGGATAAGCCTGAGCAACTCTTACCGATATTATACGTGAGGCTTTAAAAAAAACTAACACATAGGTATAAGGCGATTGTTGGGATAGGGGAATGATGGGGAGGGGTGGGGGATCATAGGGGATTAATTCGGAATAAATGTATCTGAAAAGTACCTTACAGGCTGAATCAGTCTAACTGCAGGTACTAATGAAGATCTTACCCAATGCGTGAACCAGTGTCTCGTTAACCGTGATATTCCCGCTAGAGGTCTCAGTCAAGAACCGTTTGTTAATTCTCTTATCATTTGAGAATACGTACAGTGCCAATGGCTTTTCCCTGTGGATGAAAGGAGTATGCAATAGTATAGCTAAGTATGAACATTATAGTACAGAAAGAGGGGCTTTGAGGCTTGGTTATATATGAATAATGTATACGTGTTAAACATCTTGCAAAGGGGAGGAGGGGAGGGGGAAGGGGTGGTCGAGGGATGTACAACTTATTCGTTTCAAATGGAGGTATACACAGGGAACTGATTGCAATTCAATTTCTTATGGGTGAGGGACTGTTACAAGAAGCCTACCAATATTGCCCATATATTTGCATACTTCGGGAGAAATATTCATAATGATGTTCATACACATAACTGGATGTTTTAGTATAAAATATACATAAAAATGCAAGTACATGACGTTACCTGGAGTTAATGATTCGAATCGCCTCATCTGCGCTCCGCACGGTAAAAATCGGTAGCAAGGGCCCAAAGATCTGTGAATTTTAACCAATCACAATGCTGCATTGATCATTCAGTTTGTAAACAGAATGTGTGGATAATGAATGTATTTACTTCTAGTAGCAAATTCGTAGTTCGAATGCACAAATGCGTAGGCTATACCAGTACAATGTGATATAATGATAATAGAATGTACTTCTCGCTCTCCTTGAAGGTAAAGGATGCTATTTTGTTCGTTACTGTGTTACACAACTCCCCTAACCCCGATCGACTTATATAGATAAACATTGGTAGGATATGTAAAATATGATTATTTAACCTTTAACCTTTAAACTGAATGATTAAAATTAATTTATTTTCCATATTTCGTTTTAGAATTCTTCATTGTTGATTTATTGATTTCTTGACATATTTTCTGTGTTTACATATTTCGATTACAGTTTTTTTTTACAGAAGCAAGTGACGTCACTCACCTCTTCACCCATGACGGCGTCTTCAAAGGTAACGTTATCGAGGAGTGTCGGTTCAATATACCGCTGACTCCGGTCATGGCTGCCACCGAACACCACCTTCTGTTCACACTGCTTTAGCATACCTTGAATACGACTGAAATTTAATATAACGAAAGTATATTATTTTTCTTTACAACGTTTCTGAATTTTCTTTAAAAAAATATATTCTGATGTTACAGTCTGATGTTATGTTTTATGGGCATTACAAGTGGCATGGGCACCAACGATACCATCGGGGCATCTGTTAATTGAGCCTACTTGGTTTGCCGTGTTCCCTTAGAAGCTTCATCACGAACTTTAAATGTATAAATGAATATACGACGTTTAGTTTCACAACTGAAAAGTTTCAACTTTAAAAAATTCTCATTCTTCACAAATAATATTTCTTTACAGTATTCTTAACACCAATATTATGACGTCATTACATACTCAAAGTGTCTTTCGTTAACGATTCTTCCGTAGTCAGGTGATGCCTTGATGTCGTTGCCATAGAAACTCCTCAGGTTGTTTTTGATCTCTGATACGAGTTTGTCTTTCAAATTGGCGTCACATAGGATGTAATCTGGAGCAATACAAGTCTGGCCTGCGTTCATGAACTTTCCCCACGTGATTCTCCTAGCGGCTGCCTTAACATCCGCTGTTTGATCTATGTACGCAGGGCTGATGAAGAAACACAATTCTAGTAAATGGTTTCTGCAAAAAACTCCTGGCTTATTAAATACTGCGTCAAGTATGTTTCATCTTTGGTGCTCCTGTAAGACTAACTTGGAGATGACGTCACCCTTCACTCCTAAACGTTTAAATTCATCTATTGGTTTATAATTTCTAATAACTCAACCAAAAAAATCCCTCTTCATATGTACAACATACCGCATTTAGATGACATTTAACACCAGTTGTCAATAAACAAATTTGTAAAACATTGTAGAGATGTCATCTGAAAGTCTATAAAACTCTAGTTTATCTAGTTTTTCGACTGATTTTTGTATTGCATATGATGCACTGACCTAATTGTCCGTGTGTTAGACTCAACTGTCCAGCCGCTTTAATTGATGAGTCTCGTACGTTCAAAAGGGTGACTCATCGTTTATGACGGATAATTGTTTGTTTATTTGCTTTTCAGCTAAAAAGTTCAATTTTGTCTCTATAATTACACAAGAAATACCGAAGGTTGATGCACACTATGGACGATTTGTAAATTATTTACCACTTTCCACCGAGTTCAAGGGTCACAGGAGTTAGGTTCTCCGCAGCCGCTCTCATAATGATCTTGGCGACATTGCATCCTCCGGTGTACATGATATGATCAAATCTTTGCTTGAGCAAGGCCTGGGCGACGTCGGCACTTCCATTCACCACTGGGAAACACTCCTATATGAACAACATTTTACAAGAATATATGTCGAGATTATGGACATTTAAATCCTGAGAAATTTCAACCTTTTTTGTCAACAATTATTTTTGGATAGAAAAATGCTCGCATTTGCTGTCATTCAATTTGATAAAGGATCAGCATACATCGTAAACGATACCACTGACCTCAATTTCTGTCTTCAAGTTTGTTTACTATTTCAATTTTGTTTATAATTTTTCCGATTAGTATCAATTTCTTCGTTTACTTTTTTAAGAAATCGTGTCGGACAAACATCCATCCTTCTACAGTATTAATTTAATTTATCAATCCCCGTAATAGGTCGTCATGGTAACCAAAGATGAAAACAAATATAACTAAAACAACAATCACAAATAACATTAGGGCAACCAATAAAAACAAAAATAGTGACGTCTGTGTTTACTGTACTGGTTTGGTAATCTGCGGTCTGAGGACTTCAACACAAGAAATTCCAAGTCCTTTCAAAAGAATCACAACGTCCTCTGACGAATTCTATTGTTAACTGTTATGGTTAGGGTACTTTGATTTGAACAACGCAAAAATCAACGGGGTCCTCAATCTGAATAAAACACACCTTTATTTGTGTGTGGGTACATTCTAAATGCCCCTGGCAGATTTAGGTAGGAGTTTGAACCTTTAGGTAGGGGCGTCCTAACATGAGTGCGGGGTTGGGGAGGGGGGGGGGGGTGGGTGGGGTGGGGGGGGGGTGAAGTCAGAACAATGTTCACTGGTATTTAGTTTCACTTTTTGACGGCATCACGTTAGGATTGCAATTATTGCTTTAATTTTTTTGAACGATTTCGGAATTCCGTCTAGGTGCCGAGAGCCTTGCAAGTAATAAATATTCATAGCCAGGTAGCTTCAAATCAGTGACGTCATAAATTACGTAATACTATGCCGTGATCTTACCGGATCAAGGTACTTTGGGAGGGTCTTTTGCAGGAATTCCGCACATGCAGGGGACAGTTCAGATGGCTTAAGAACGACAGCGTTACCTTCAGATAAAGAAAAATGACAATATTAAAATAAATCATTATTTAAAAGTTCATACTTATCTGAAAAAAAGATTGGTAGTTGTAAACATACCTTGTATTGCAACTAAAGCTTGACGGACGAAATAAATATAAAAAAGATTCCCAAAAAACTTGGGTTCTCTAATAGCCGTGTGTTTTAAGAAACGTAATAGTTAACGTATATTTCAAGTGGTGAGGGGAGAGATGTACATATTGCATGTATATTACACTCAAGATAAACGAACATGATAGTCCTTCACGGAGTAGTTGGTGCAGTTACCATGGTGATACACAGGAAACCGTTAACGTCAATCAATAATCTTCAAAATCCAGGTTCCATAGATTTAGTGATTGTTAGCTGTTCAGTTGTATACGGACCTGTGCGTAGCTTGAGCCTATCCCACAAAGCGCGCTGTATTTCATTGACAAAATTATTGTGCTCGTGCATTTTTAGTGATATGTATGAATTTTCAACATGCACATGTTAACAGTAGTTTACTACGTGTTAACGTTAGTATGCTTTCTTCTCACGCTTATTTCATCACTTGTCGATCAGAAAGACCGCTTACGTTATGACATCTAATAAGTCTATGTAAACTAGGGTTCGTCCAGTCTATGTAAATTAGGGTTTGTTTAGTCTATGCAAAATAGGGTTCGTCTAGTCTATGTAAAATAGGGTTAGTCTAGTCTATATAAACTAGGGTTCGTCTAGTGTATGTAAACTAGGGTTCGTCTGGTCTATGTAAACTAGGGTTCGTCTGGTCTATGTAAACTAGGGTTAGTCTGGTCTATATAAACTAGGGTTAGTCTGGTCTATGTAAATTAGGGTTCGTACAGTCTATGTTAACTTGGGTTCGTCTATATGTTAACTAGGATTCGTCTAGTCTTTGTAAACTAGGGTTCGTCTAGTCCATGTTACTAGGGTTCGTCCAGTCTATGTAAAGTAGGGTTCGTCTAGTCTATGTAAAGTAGGGTTCGTCTAGTCTATGTAAACTAGAGTTCGTCTTGTCTATGTAAACTAGAGTTCGTCTAGTCTATGTAAACTAGGGTTCGTCTAGTCAAATTAAGGTTTGTCTAGTCTTACACACTTACACAGAGTACAAAGTAGATTGCCTTCCACACTTTGACCAAGAGTATGTGTTTTTCATATTCCCTTGGTTTTCTTGATACTTCACTATAGATATATCACCGTCAGCAAACGTTTACAGTCTCGGTGTGAGTGGATTGCAGGGCTAAGAGTGGATCAAGTTGTTACGGTTATTTACCCAGATTCTATCTTGGCTGACTTTTCTTAAGAAAGTATAGCATCTAATGCATGTGTTGTACATACCGGCTGCAATAGCTCCAACGAGCGGTAACAGAGTTAACTGTAATGGGTAGTTCCATGCACCCAGGATCAGACACACCCCGTATGGGTCTCGTTGGATGAACGCCTCTTTCCTCAACAGAAGCAGGGAACCATCGTTGACCTATACAAATAAAGTAAGGTTGATGAATTGGTCTCATCGTATCGAGTCCATGACAACGCGTGTTTCTAGTAAGCGTGGCAATTGGTTGATATGGATCAGGTGTGACATGGAATGTGTGGTATCGTAAGCCTTGGGGCGTATGGCGGGCCATCAGTCTCAAATCATGGGAGATCGACTTATACCGATTTAAATCGACATATACCAGTTTCCTTCAACTTATACCAGTTTCCAGCAGCTGAAATTGACTTCTACCGATTTAAATCGACATATACCAGTTTCATTCTACATATCATCGATTTATTTTACTTATCATCGATTTAAATCGATGATAAGTGAAATAAATCGATGATATGTCGAAGTAAACTGGTATATGTCGATTTAAATCGATGATATGTAGAATGAAACTGGTATATGTCAATTTAAATCGACATATACCAGTTTCATTCTACATATCATCGATTTATTTTACTTATCATCGATTTAAATCGATGATATGTAAAATTAATCGATGATATGTCCATTTAAATCGACATCTACCAGTTTAAATCGATGATATGTCGAATTAAATCGGTAGAAGTCAATTTCCGTGGACTTATACCAGTTTCTAGCGTCTCAAATTGACATATACCTATTTAAATCGACATATCATCGATTTAGCTCATTAACATATTCCAAATCCCGATTTCGGTGATGATTGACATGTGGAGATACATCACGTGTAGTCACCTGACAAGGCGGGTGAATGATTGTAAATAAACACGAGCACAGTGGAATGCATGATTTAAGCTTGTATACTGTAATTGTTAATCCCCTGGGTACGTAACCTTACAGTAGGCCTCCCTGCAGAACAATATCATCTTTGTTTATGGTGATACTGGAGTAGGTAATTGCATCGGTGTACGTACTGTAGGCCTATGCAGTTGCATGTGTATTCCTATACTAAAGCTCCACGTGTTTGAGTAGACAAGCCATGCAGTTTGCATTGAGATAATTGCACGTCATTGACATATCAGTTTTTCAGCCTTGTAACACCGAAATCTTTTTGCAAGTAA
>JAIPMN010035647.1:0-13935 GCA_020650975.1 Apostichopus californicus
TATATATATAAAATGTGCAATTGGAAAGATTGTATTTTTTTTTTATCATGGTGCAATTCTCTGTATGCTCTGTCTTTTGGTCTCTGCACCAATCTTTAATATGAACATTTTTTTTTATGATTTATAAATTTTGTATGTATCATCGAATAGTCATGAACTTTTCATTGTTTGTTAGATGTGTCAATACAATAGTCTGTATTATCAGCATATTTGGGTGTTGCACTTATTTTGTTATCTAATGGTACAAAGCAGGAACCAAGTAAACAATATTGCTTTCTGTTGTTTTGTAATAGCACTGCCCTTCAGAAGAAAGATCACGAGTCCATAGAACATATTTTTAATTGGGAGTGGTGTCGAAACCTTGGAACTGAGCAGTCAGTCCCTTCTTCTCCCTACCCTTGTTCCACTTTGGTGCTTAGTAAAATAATCCGAAAATACAAGAGGCAATATGAGTTACATTTTTTTTAGAAATATTGCCCATCATGCAGGGATTTAAGAAGGAGCTGTACCTCTCCATCAATTTTAGACCTGTTTAGCGCACCCAGGAGCAGCGTACGAAGATTGTTTACGACTGAGTAAAGAGGTTTGTTTACAAGTGACGAAAAGTTCCGGCTCTCGTAGCAAAAATTCTGCATGGTCATGGTACGGAAAATTGATGGTGCCATGAAAGGCCAACTTGTCAGCTATTCAGTGATGGGTAGCGTTTAGCTAGTTCAAACTGCTAGACTTGGAGACCACATTACTTTTGTGATATAGTGTGTAAGTCAATGAGGCTTTAAATGGGCGTATGCTACCTTCAAATTATGTTGTAACCTCTCTTCTTTTGAAAACGCGGCTGAAAGTGCAGCTCACTTTACTGTGGTTGGAACAACGTGGGATGATCACTGAACAGTCTAGTATCTGATGCATGAGATTGCATATAGTTTACACTCTGAAAAGTGGTTATATTAGGTACCTTGATTTTGCTTTAAAAATCATTCTGTACTATTTTGGAAGGCACGTAGTAACCACAAAATTATGTCGTTTGATGCTCCCCCAGCCGGTGGCCAAGAGGGTCAAATCGACCCAGAACTTCGGCAGTTCATTGAAATGGAGAGTCAGAAGGCCAAATATTCAGCTCAAGTTCACTCTTTCACTGACCAATGTTGGGACAAATGCATAGACAAGCCAGGTTCAAAACTTGATAGTAAAACAGAGACTTGTCTTGTAAACTGTGTTGGAAGATTCATAGATGTTAGTCTAACCATTGCGAACAAGTTTCAAAGACGACTCGAGCAGGGCGGAGGTTTATAATTGCAAAGAGGTGAGACGTCTTGATATCAATGCGTTGTACTTATAAGACACATGTATTAGTTTCGCGATATGTGGTAGGCCTAGCACTTGATACTGCATCGTGATAGTGAAATGAATTGATAGATTGAACTTAGCCACTGCTAGGGGAATAAGGGAATGCATGATAATAATTTCTCTAACAGCCGAAGAACAAGGACTACCAGACTGTAAAGTTTTCATTGGAGCGGGCAACTCAAAACAAAGCAGTGGAGATGCGTGAAACAAAAATTGTCTGCTAAATTAAAAACTAATAAAGGAGAAATAGGGTAACCCCAATTTGTCTCCTTAGCACAAACATATTCCTCATTGTAACTTAGCTTTGTTGTGACTGAATAAGTAACTTTTGGGTGAATAGTCAGTTGATAAATCTAGATATACTGTATATGTTTTCAATATAGCATTAAGTTGTGTCCAAATTTGGTTTATGTTCTAAGGTCAGTTTCTCAGCATGATACCATCAGGTGTGCCCTGCCCTGCATGGACCATAAATTGAAGGTGCAGTGTAATTTTTGTTTGTACCTGCAAGTAAATTTTCATGTTTTACTTTCTATATTCTTATGTTTCACAGAAAGACACAAGGTAATGATGAATTGGAAGGCACTGTACGGTATATGGAGAAGATTGTATCAGATTTTGTTCATCAAAGATGGAACAAGGAACTTGATCGAAGTGAACCTGAAGAATATCCCTCCAGTTTATCACTACAAATTATCATGTCAGTTACACATAGCATACATCCACTACAATTCTTTTTGAATTTTCTCGTGTGACTTTTTGAGAAAAATACCTAATAAATTACCCTTATGTACTGTGCACTTTGCTTTTGAAAAAGTTTCCTGTTTTTCATAAATCACTGTATGAACTGAATGAACTCATAGTGACAGGAGCTTATCCTGGAAAGAATACACTTCAGGAAGCCTTATAAAGTGACAAAGCTGGATTCCTTTTTATCGTCATTCAGTATAATTAGTAACACATGGTTACTTCCAATGACTTATTCTTGGCCCAACGGCAGTCTTAAAAATGTTATTATTATTCCATGTACAGCTTAATCTCAGTGTAACTGGACAGTGTAATTGTGAAAGGGGTTGGTTTGTTTCTTCTTAGCACCTTTTAGGTTTGCTCATTATGTCTGAAAGTCCTGAGCAAAAATCGGGTCAGGCTAAAGCACCATTGGGCTTGTAAGATATGGTACTCATTTAGCTCTAAGCCACTTTTTAATACTTGGATTGTTATTAACATTACATCATTTAAGGTTATAAAAATTCATAAAAATTCAAGCATTATCACATGATAAATGCTATTTTATGTTTCAATGGCCTGACAAAGAACAGACACAAAAGGAAACTGTCCAACAACATGGTGTGCAATAGGTCGTGCAACCCACCCTCCCTCCCACCCACCCACCCCCCACCCCTCCATCCAATTTGGCATGTGAGTGACTGCAAGTGGAGGCAACCACATTCTTATCCATAATCTCATACTCTTTATCTTATATTATTATATATGCTGGGGAAATTGAGTTTAGCAGTTAGTTTATGAGTATATTGTCTGGTACAGTTAATATTTGGAGGCATTTGATGTGTCACACTCTTTGCATATATCATATAAGTATAAGTCTTTAACCTTTCAGTATGATTTTACCATTGTACTGTATGTATGGTGAAAGAATTAAAGGATTTTGAAATCTTCATAACCATGTCCCCATTTGCATTATTGTTTTTCATTGATATGATTGTTGAAAATTATTTTATGTAAACGACAATGAAGTGGAGTCATTGTCAAGACCAATAAAGGGGAAAGTGCAACCCCCCATTGTTTCTATTGTTTTGTGTAAATTATTATCCAATTGTTTATAGAGTTCCAGCAATTTACAAAATGTGTTGCTAAGGTGACTTTCAAAATGCATCATCTATCAAGTAATAAACGCGAAAACAAATGGATAATATAGAAAATGTTTGCAATTTGGCAAATCTTTGGCCTGATGTCGTCATATACCACAGTCTACATTTATCGCCACTTTCCGAATTGTGTGCAGTTGGGTTTTGGCCAAACTTTAGTTTGAAAATCGTGAACCATCTCTGGTGAGAACATATCACTTTTATTTGTTGCTTATGAATCAATTTAATAGTAGTGTGCCCCCAAATATGCAATAGAAAATCAAATAATGGATACTCATATTGTAACCACAGCAAGCATTTTACAATCACCTTCAACCCATTTCTCTCTGAGATCCCATATTGTTTTGTGTAACATTCCTTAATATATGAGAATACATACAAAACCGTTTAGCTTGTTGGAATGGTTTGGGAGGGGGGGGGGGGGATTGTACTGATGACATGTAAATATTTGTTTGTTTTTTGTGGTTGTTTTTTGGTTTGAAAGGCAGATAAATTTGAAACTGCTTCAAATGAAATATTACAAACCTGGCATCACTTGTGTGTAGACAAAACAGTTTATTAATCTATCATTATACAATATTACAATCAACCAATAAAGACTTTCGTGTTGAAAGATACCCCCAATTGCTGCAGCAGCATCACTACCAAAGAAATATTGCCGCCTTGTCGGTGTTCGCCAGGTGGATCAGGCAGTCAACAAATATAATGACGTCATGGAGTAGATTTGTCGGTGTGATCTGTAGGATGTCATATTTGAAATTCCGATGGTTCTCCCAACCTGTACATGCAAGGAAACAACACATACATAGATATGGTCAGCCCATGGAGGTCTTCAAATATTGGTTATGTAATATTCTGGTTGAATTTTTCTTTCTTTTAGGTAATTTCCCCCACTGTTTTGTGTTAGGCTATAGCTTATTGAAATCAGTAGGCGTATAGTTTAACGAAGACTGGTTTGGGATTTCAGGGCATGTTCTTTCTCCTACTTTCTCCTGTGGTGTAGCATTTTGACCCAATTGCTTAACCTTATGATATAGGGGTGGGCAGTGGCGGAGCTAGGGGTATTGGTCAGGGGGGGCGAGAATGGTCTGTAGGGGCGCTTTCAATACTATCTAAGCGGAGCGCCACCACAGGTTGGCACGGAGCGTACAGAAATTTTTTGAGTTAAGATACTCCCTAGATCGCCGGAATTGACCCTTTCTGGGCCTTGCTAATTTGCAGATAAACGAAGAACAAATAGCCGTTAGAGCATTTTGTCAGAAAATTACACCAACAAAATGTGACAAATGTCAATAGGTAGATGAGAGCGCAATAAAAAAGTCAATAATCGCAAAAAGTAAAAAGTGGTAAAAAGCTGAAAGGGCGCCAGCAGTCCATTTGAGTCCGTCAGGGGGGGGGGATCCGCCCCCCTGACTGTATCGACGCTCCGCCACTGGGGGTGGGGATGTTTGTGGTCACATTGCACATGAACTCATTACCGCACCCCTCAGTAACATTTGCATCGTTCTTCACGCTGACATTGCCATCTTCATTCGCTGTTTACTTGTTACCCTAAGCCTATATTTTCTATCGTGTAAGTTATTTGAATACGACGGTAGTGGCCGTTTATCTCTGATTTTTTAAGGAAAGTTGATATTATGTTACATAGCATATATAATACAGGTATCAATCGCGCCAAAATGCAGTCAGGCAAATTATCATAATGACCAATAGTATTGGCATAGTGTAAATGAACTGTATTAAACATATGTTGAATAATAATCACTATAAATTCGCCCCTCCCCCAACCTCGTCATATTTCAACACACACATGTATACCCTATAACCTTTGCATCCCCTCGGTAATTGTGATGACTGCAAATGCGTCCATCCAATATAACGCTTACCGTTGTCTTTTGCTATTTGTTTCGCTTCGTGTAGGTTATCACAGGTGCCATACGCCTCCATCAGACCCATCATTAACTTGTTATGCCGGTGTGCTCTCAGACCACACCGTCTCAGATGACTAAATACTTTGTCCTTTCTGTTTAAAAGCTGTGATTCTGTCGATTTGTGATACATGTCTATCATCTGGTTAGCGTTCAGTATAGTGTATTCCAATTTTACACGCTCTCCTTTAAATATGTAAGCCATAATCCGTCTCTCCAACTGAAACACAACTTCCCCGATTAACCGGTACGACGTCACATGAGTTAAAGGAGGAGATACCGTCACACCGGCCCGCTTATCTGTTTTAGTTTCGTTTATCTTTTTAAATACTTGGCCACAATCGTTCAAATTGTGTTTCAGTTCGTCCGGCATCTTCGTTAAATTAAACCTTTTCGACCATTTTTTTCGGCTTCCTTTAACGTTCAAGGTTGACTTGTCGAGAACATGACTTTTCTTCTTTTGAAGAGTTTTCGAAGAAGTCGATCTCAAAAGTCGAAACTGACTTCTCTGCCATCTGGTAAAATCAGACATAATTCTTTTCAAGTCCTTGAATTTTTTCACTTGGTCTGCCGTTTCTTTGATGCAAGCAGTATCCGGCGAAATGTGCTTATTCGGTGTTGCTTCTTCCAATGTCGTGGAACGCATGCCCTCATCAAGATACTTCAAAACGTTTTGATTGGTGTTCAACATTTTACTGACGTTGTACTGACAAGGTACACTAGCTCGTTGATTCGGATCGTTTGTACGAAAACGAGATGGCAAAATCTCATCTTTTGGAACAGCCGTTTGATCCGTTATTGCAGGCGTTTGATCCATTCCTGGTGCTTGTCCATATACAGTATACTGTTGATCGTCGGCTGCTAAGCGATCGCTCGTCGACGTTTCGTGGATGTGCATGAGATTATTTTCCTTAACCGATTCACCTTTATCAGTTTGCTTTTCTTGAAACCGTTTGTGATCTTTGCTTATCATAATACCGTCGAGGTTGCTAATGTTGCTCCTCTCAACCGTCAAATCATGAACGCAAAGCTCAGAGGAAGTGTCGGTGTCTTTCTTGATAGTCTGGTTTTGTAAATCCATTTCTTCTCCAGTTACCTCGAAATTACTCAGATTTAGTGATGCCTGCTCCCAGTTTTTGATCAGCATTATCAAAGCTTCCCGAAATGTTTTATCAGCAGAGAGAATGGCACCTAGATTCTTCCGGAAATAATTTAACTCTTGTTTAATTTTCGCCATTTCATCAGTACGTTTGTCCACAAGTATTACCTTTCCGTTCTCATCGATTGCAAGTTTTCTGCTTTGAATCAAATCACTTAAGCGTCCTTTATGGAAGGAGTTGCCATAAACGTTGATGTCAGCCATGAGTAGTTTTCTCGAAACTGTAATTAACAGATTAAGGCGATGGTATTCAGACTACATTCGAATGTCGGATTACAAATTTAAAAAGTCTTCTTAATTCCTCTAGGCCTCCTTTAAGCTATCACCCAAAAAACATTGGCAGACACTTTCTAGAAGTCAGCCAAGGTGATGGTTAACCCATTCAAACGAGCCTAGTCATTTTGTTTACGTTGTTATCCGTATCTAGGAACAGATCGTCTGTTAAAAAACAGTACCCGACACCTTCTGTTACGTCACTATAACTAACTTGAACGCGTGCAAATAAACCTCAAATTAAAGCGTCGAGTAGGCCTACGTCTTGCGCATGGAATGGGATTCCGAGCGTATTGGCACTACATACCGTATACTTATAGGTAAAGGGACGCGACTCAGTTGGGGTCATTCGCAATTTAGTTCCGCGTTTTACTTTTGGTGGACAAGTTACCCACTTTACCAAATCAATAAAGCGAAATAAGAGTATGTATTTGATCAAATACGACACCCTCAGGATGTGTTTATCTTGAAAGTTGGTGAACGAGCAGTCAATATTCGGACATTTTCAAATAGGCTAGAATCAAACTAACGGGCGACCCATTGCGCTACAGAAAACTTCGTACCGAAATAAAACCGGGTACCCGTGGACAGTTTCTACATTCACACTAAATACAGTAGGCTACATATCCCAGGCTAGTTGGTATCTCTCAATCACTATTCTTCTAACCAGAGATCTGCAGTAGCGCTTATCAGTAACTGTGTTTTCTTACACACAAATTGTTGAAGCCATGCTATGGGCCACCGCGAAAGATCACCCTTGCGTACACATTTGCGCATTGCAATTCCCTGGCGTAATATACATCCCGAAATTTTGGACACAGATTTTATATTATTCAGCCGTGTAGAACTGTGCGCGTGCGTGAATAGTTGGCATTTTATTTTATGCAGTTTATGTGTAGAAACGTCGTCGGTATAATGGAAAGTTAGAGAGAAGGACGTCGTGGTGTAGCACTTAGGGTGTTCTTATTTTACTCATCAGCAAAAGATTACTACCCCTATTCATAATTACTGATGTGCCTTATGATTGAGCGGAGTGCTTTGTGGATTTGGTGTCTCTTGGGCTGCGAAATTTGGAAATCTGGGGGTGTTTTAATTTTTGCAGTGCTTCATTATTCAACAAGTCAGTATTGCAATCAGTGATTATGAATGGGATCCTTCCCTCTCTCAGTATTTGAGAAAGTAGGCAGATGTTTGAGCACACTCTCGTCCGTCGAATGGTAGGGGGGTGGTTGGGGGGGGGTGGTGGCAGTACTGGGGAAGTTTTGGTGCTACGTGGACATGAAAATTATATGCCTGCATCCTAATTCCTTGAACAATCACCGGAAATAGGCTTGATATACATATAAAACTGTGCGTTTAGCACAGAGATAAGATTTCACATGAGCTTCTGTTGGTTTCTTAATCCTTAGGAAATACCGGGGAAATGGACCCCACTTTTACACAAGAACACAAACACACACTCAAAATCTTTTGGTTGGGTACCATATAATTTATTTCATATTTACATACTTTTTATACTAGTTAACATTTCTTAACCACTCAGTTACATTCATACGACAGTACATGAAATATTAACAATACAGCAGCATCAGTTGTGTAACAAGCTCAGGTCAGGTCTGATCGTCCCAAATTGTAACCGCCAAAGAACAAAATCCATTTTCAGCCTCACATCCTCCTGTGTATTAATTTAAAGAGGCTATAAAGCATATGATGTTAACAGAACTCTGAAAATCTGCTTTTCTCACTTTATGCTCTTATGGTAGTGTATCATACATGGGCATCCACATGTGTGGTGGTATCAAAATAATAAAAAAACGTTTTAACTGTACTCTCTCATTAAATGCATCCATTCTGATGACATTTTCTTGCTCCCTCAACCACACCCTCCCACCAGTCCACTGGAATTTTTTGCTGCTCACATCCATGGTGTCAATTATCTTCACTGGAGTTGCACTGTGACTGGGAGTGACAAATATTAGAATCTACTAAATATAAAGTTGGAGCAACTAAACATCTTACAAACTGAACTTCAAATCAGCTTCTCAGACGTGTTAATTTGGCTGAATACCAAACAGTGATGTAGTCCCCCCCCCCAACCCTCACCCCCTCTTTCCAGCATCCTCCTCTCATATTAAATGGATAACATAAATGGATATAATCCAGTTTTTGCCAGTAGATTAGCATAACAAAATAGTTGCTCTTCTCATGCAATATCACCTACCCTTCCCACACTTCCAATGAAGCTTAATTGCACATTTCTTAAAGTACTGTCAGTCAACATATTTTTCAATTTTGATCACTGCTGACAGACTTCCCTACATACTCTGTTCATTTCCTGGGTGAGTCATTGGTGATAAGTGTACCATACAATACACAACTTCAGAATGTTAACATAGTTTTCATATCGCATCCAGCATTTTTCCTTAAAACTATCTGATAGCAATAGATATATTTGGATGTGGCAGCTTTTGTCTGGGCTGTTGACTTCTGATGGTGCTGTTGACTTCTGATGGTGCTGCGTCCTTCAACTAGTCAGGTACCGCCGGGCTAGAAAGAGGGCTTTCTTCTCGAATGCAGTCGACTTGATAGGTCGGCCTGGGTCATAGAATGGATTCAAGCAATACTGAAAGTGGAAGAAATATCAACATTACGATGCCATGTTAAATTCAGGATGTGTTTACTAACTTTGAACTAAATGTTCAGGTTTCTTCATTCTGTTACATTCATTGATACAAAAGAAAATCATTGGAGTGTTTTGGTTCTGCTATGTAACGCCATATTTTTATGAATGTTAAAGCAGATTTTGTGTTAATTTTGGATATTTTCCCATACTATTCGAATCTCATAACAATATACTGTTAGTGTGCATAGAAAAATTTCATTTCAGATAAAGAAGTACAAAGTCAAATTTTGAAATTCTTTAATTTGATTTCACATGGCATAGTACCAACATGAACAAGTGTTTTAAGAATCAAATACTGGGGGGTGAGGTGGAACAGAATTCAGTAAGTATGGAAACAGAAACCTTTGGTGAATACATCCAGGAATGTGTTTTAGTTCAAGTAATATTACACTGAGTTACAACTGGCAGGCTTGCTCAGCTACCTGAGCAGCTACCTTAAATAGCACAAGTCACATAATCAATTCTTTGCCCAGTTAATATCAAAGTAAACAATAGTTATGTATGTACGTATGTATGTGCATCAAAAAGCCAACATGCTTTTGTCACATCTTGCTACATTTTTGCATCATGTACATTCATGAACATGTAATTGTATAAGAACTTGAATGTATTTAACATGTAATGTAATGAACATTTAATGTATAAGGGGTAATTTATTCAGATTTTTTGGACCACCAAACCCTGTTTTCATCATTCAGCTTCAAAGTATAGTTCTTTTCTTTTAGTTTGCTTTTCATTCTAAATAGAGTTTCTGATTTATTCAGTCTCTCCCTCCACGTTTAGTGGGGTTTGTAAAAAACAAAAATTAGAGTTACCTTGATGAAGATTTCGTAGATGTCAGAAAAGAATGTTTTGATGCCGTCTTCATTCTTGGTGTCATGTAACATTAAGAATCTAACATGTGTATAACATTAAGGAACATGAAAGAGATGAATGAATTCATGAAAAAAACTCACCCATGGATGCATTATTTCCCCTTTGCCCTCTTGTGGATTATATCAAATGAATCTGGGTGAGATTATATTTGGTCAGGTTACATTCTAAGTCTATTTGGCTTCTGACTAGCAGCCTTTGTAAGAAACTCATGTAAAGGTACACAGCCCATTGGCTTCTGAATAATGTACTTAGAAAGAAAACTGTGCAAAGCACTTGGTCATCCTTTTGAAATATTTGTCAGTTTTCTTTGGGATGAATTATGGGCAAAAAAACCAGCATTGCTATTAACACCTTTTGAATACAGCCAACCCTGTCATGATATTATAATGGACTTCCTCCCTTCCCAATCACCCCCCTCTACCTCTACACTTCTCTCATTTATTTTATGCCCACTGTCACATGATATCCACAGATATCTGCATGTTGGTTTAGAAGAAGCTGTAAATAAAATTGAATTGGTTTGAATAAAGGATATGTCCTGCCGTCACAAAAGCCGAAACAAACCACTCATTAAATTTGTCGACTGCCTTGAAGTACCTTCAAAAGAAACGTAAAAGATTTTTTAATTATTAAATGCCAAACTAGCCTTAATTAAACAAAGAAAACCTCAATTCTACAGTAGATATGATATCAATTAATCAGTCTAACTGATCTATAGCATTGAAATTTTCCACAGATAGGGTTGTGTTTGAAAACAGATAGGGTTGTGTAGAGGAATCAGTCACTGTTTTTTTCTTTTGGTAATCGGTAACAAATAGATCTCAAAATAACAGGAAAGCCACAATATGTCACCATACACTAACCCTAACCCTCACTTCTAACAGCATACAGTGGTTTATAAAAGACAGGCGTTAACAGAAATGAATCAGTAAGCTGGTCAGGGAGTTTCCCATTGGCTTTTACTTTATTTGCAGTAACCAGAAGTGGATTTACTGTACCTGTAGGTACAGTATTTACTGATATACAGTAAATGATTACAAATATTTTTATTACATTCTAATATAATAGAGTAGTAGTGACTGAGCCTGTCAATGAACAGCTAGTGTACCTGTATGCTGAAAATCTTTCATTTCAAAAAGATTTGAATAGATTAACCAGTTCCGTAAGAGTTGGTTCTACCAGATACTATCATTTCCGTAAGATTCAAACAGAGATAATTTTACTTGTAAGGGGAAAAAAACAAAATGAATAACATTCCCAGCACTTTTGGGTGGTACAATAACAAGGGTCACTGACCGTTGGTTACAGTCTTAGAGGGCATACAGTGCTAAAAATACTACCAGTTCACTCTAGGCATGGGACAGCGACAGTGCTGAGGTTGTGAGGAGACATGTAAGCAGGGAATCAAAGTAAATGACACAATAATTAGTGAATTAGGATGGTCTTACAATGCTCCAATGGAATGAGGTTCCTAGAGTTACTATCATGGCTTTTCTTCCCATACTGTTACAGTGGTACACACAAAGAGAATGTCACTGTGCAATGTATAGCAGCATTTGAGTCATCTCATGCCAAAGAGACAATTTTATTTGAGACCACTACATGGGTCTGTGCTATGGGAGCACATTTATGACATACAAATTGATTTCTGTTACAAATAGCGCATTCTGTTTGTTGGCTGGTAGCATAAATAGTGTATACTAAAATATTCTATTCTGCTCTCCACTTTCAGGAATTAATTCAATTCTCCCACTATAGGAACTTTTAGATTGCAAATTTGTACTGCATCTCATAAATCACTCAATATGCAGAACTGTGTACACAACTGCTATACTGTACATCTTTGCATCTGTGTTAACTATTTAATTTGGCCACTTAACATACAATTTTTTAGTTTATTATATGCAGTTCCAGTAGTTGGATACCAGCTGTAAATATTAATGATTAATCCCTTGGAACAATTCAGGCATGTATGTGAATGACTTACATATTTGGAGATGTCCATACGTACTCATCGACCAGGTCAAGTGCTGCATGTGCGATAAATTGGTTCAGGTGTCTATGGTCATCTTTCTAAACGATTTAAGAAAGATGAAATGTCCAATAAGATCTGGAGATACACAGTGTATAAAGCAATTCTAAATGCTGCAACAAAATCTTAAAGTTCTATGTTTTCCAGGAGAAAATTAAGTGCATTATTGAAGTTGAGAGAGTAACACACTAAGAGAGTGAGCATCATTACAGTTCAAACTGTACCCTTAGGACTGTATTTTTTGCCTCACTGTACTCAGTCATCCAAGCTTTATTTGTTTGTTTACATTCTCCATGAAGACACACATACATACAGGTTATTAAATTTATATTGATTGATTCCAAAAATAAAGTTTCAATGTGTTCTTTCATCTTCTTCTTCACATAACCAAACTTAAAAGTGAAGACGTAAACATTGCGCAAAACATTACGTGTCGTTTTTATTTGTTACTCTTGCTGTTCCTCATTCTGACCTCGTCCGAGGTGTCAGATCATTAAAATACGATTACTACAGCACTGATGGTCAGGACAGGTTAACCATATTAACTGACTAACAGCAGCATCAACATCAGAAAATAATTTTAAATACTTCCTTTACAAACGGTTCAAAACAGATTGATGTATGTGCTTATCGACAGATCAATTATTCTCACACAACAAAATGGATTGAATAAATTATATTTTCATAGCATTTATATTGCGTGGGAAAAATATTTCAGCAGAAGAAAAATTCTGGAATTTGTTCTCTCAATTCCACACCATTGTGAAGATGTACCGTATATTCATTACCTTGTCTGAGCCCTTTGAGTTTGGCGAGTATTCAAATTCAAAGATTGGGTTGTCATGCTGCCCAACGATGACAAAGTAGTAACTTCCTGACATTGTATAAAGTTGTCTTTAAAGTTAAAAATGAAAGATATCTGCAATGAAATAAACAGACATGAGAAATAGCAAATATTAATAGCAAATCACTTTTAGTAGGAAATGCTATACAGGTATCTATTATCATGAAGCTTGGATATGCAACATTTTACTACAGTAATCAGTGTGATAACCTTAATTGAATGGGGGGCCCATTTGTATTCACTTTATGTGAATGTACAATAGGTAATACAAATGCAGTAAAATTTTGAAATGTCCTACTCCAGGTCAGCATTTACAAGACGATGATATTTGCATAGTTTCAATGAATATTTAAGGATATGTTTAGTTGCCAAAAGTATTTAACACCATCTCTCGGTCATACTAATTAGCGTCAACAGGCCCATTTCACGACAACTCAAGACAACTCAAGACAACAAGTTTAAAATACCATCAAATACAATGGTTATAATCAGAGTGTATCTGGAAACACATTTAAAACTGACTGAAACCATCATGCATACATATTTTTCACAGGAAAAAATGTTTTTTTCGTAAAAATAGTCAACTTTCTCGGTCCGTAGAATTGGACCGCACCATTATGATATGGGTGGGTTTGTGTTAGGGTTTGGGAACTACCTTTGTGTACAGTGTCGGTAAGGTGGATTGACGTAGTAAGAAAGTGCCACCAAAGTAGTATGATGAATGAACTCCAAATCAATCAAATCATTGAATGTTTTTAAAATAATGAATATTTCTTATTGTTTTTCCATTGAAATTTACATATGGGCGATTCCATGGTAACTCGCATTACACTTTTTCCTGTTTTTTTATAATCCAAGTGCTGTGGCTTGAATATGGGTTAGTGTAACTCCTCAATTTTCTGTGGTG
>JAIPMN010035664.1:0-10611 GCA_020650975.1 Apostichopus californicus
GTTTCTTATGTTTCTTTTTATTGTTGGATTAACCAGCTGGAGTATCATCATCACCAGATGTCTGTCAGCTGTGTTTCAGAGGTGGACACGACACAATTCTACAATGCCTGAAAAATGTCAACGTTTTGAAGAACATAAAACAGTTCTCAACATTTGCAAAATTTTGTTAAATGTAATGTAAAAATATTCTTGAAAACAATCCACAGCAGGCTACTTTTTTATAACATAAGCACAATGTTTGAAAACGCCAAAAAATGAAATCATGCAACATTCGCACATTGCTTGAAGAACGTGTTTTCGAAAAATTGTGCACATGGTAAAAACATTCCTTTTATATGACCCAGCAGTTTACTTTCTCGTTATGTTTTAATAACGTTATGACAAGGCTGGAACAACATTGTTAAGACGTTTTTATTGTTGTGCTAATGTTGACATAACTTTTAAGAAAAAAAATTCTTTTCCATTTATATGACTCAAAGTTTAGGTTTTCAAACGTTGTGCTAATGTTAAAGCAAAATCTTGTAGAAACGTTTTTGATAACGTTATCCCAACATTAGCACAATGTTTTGAAAATATTTCATAAATGTTTTATAGAAGTTTTAACGTTTTCATGTTGTGCTAATGTTAAAATAACATTTTTAAAACATCAACAAAATGTTTTCAAAACATTTTGTAAATGTTTTAACACGTCTTTAAATGTTGTCCTAATGTTGACATAACACCTAAAGAAACAAAACGTTTCTGTACCATCTATAGGACTTAAATTTTACGTTTTTAAAGGTTGTGTTAATGTTAATATAGTGTTCTCAATAACTTGGTAGAGGCGTTTCGATATCATTATGACAAATGTTACGAAAACATTGTTTACATGTTTTATAGACGTTTTTAAAACTTTGTCACGTTGTGCTAATGTCAATATAACATTTTCAATAGATCAACACAATGTTTTGAAAATATTTTACACACTTTTCTAAATCGTTGACAGAACTTTTAAGAAAATGTTTCTGTTCCATCTAAAGGACTTTCGTTTTTATGTGTTTAAAACGTTGTGCTAATGTTAATGTAACGTTATCAATAACTTGGTAGAAACCTTTTTGATAACGTTATGACAACATTAGCACAATGTTTGGGAAACATTTGTATATGTTATAAAGACATTTGTAAAACGTTATCAAAAAGATTTTAAAATGACACTACATTTTACGTTTTTACAACGTTTTATAATAATATTATTAAAATATTTGTCAAAACATTGTTTGTATGTTTTCAAAACGTTCACAATAACGTAATAAAAACATTTCACAAAATGTTTTCACAACATTGTCAAATGTTGAAAAAACGTTTTTAATCGCGTTGTGAAAACGTTGTACCATTGTTAACATAACTTTTTCAAAAGCGTTATATAAACGTTTTTGGTCTATTAAAATTACACCACATTTAACGATTTTACAACGTTTTATAATAACATTATAGAAACATTTGTCCAAACGCTTTTTGTATGTTTTAAAAACGTTCACCATGACGTTATATAAAAATTGGGAAAATGTTTTCACAAAGTTGTCCGAATGTTGAAAAAAATTATTTAACTGCGTTTTTAAAACGTGTTACTAATGATAAATTAACGTTTTCCACAATGTTATAGAAACGTTTTCGGTCTATTAAAATGACACCACATTTTCCGTTTTTATAACGTTTTCAAATAACATTGGTAAAACAATAGTTGAAACGTTTGTTGGATGTTTTAAAAACTTTCACCATGACGTTATATAAACATTTCCCACAAAATGTTTACAAAACGTTGTGCAAATGTTGAAAAAATGTTTTTAATCGCGTTGTTAAAATGTTGTACTAATGTTAAAAAAACCTTTTCCAAAATGTTATACAAACGTTTTCGGTCTATTCAAATTACACCACATTTTCAGTTTTTATAACGTTTTATAATAACATTAGTAAAACAATAGTCGAAACGTTTGTTTGATGTTTTAAAAACGTTCACCATGACGTTATATAAAATTTCGCGGAATGTTTTCAGAACGTTGTCGGAATGTTCAAAACATCTTTTTCATCGCGTTGTTAAAACGTTCTAATAATGTTCAAATAACGTTTTCCAAAATGTTATAGGAACGTTCTCGGTCTGTTAAAATTACACCACATTTTACGTTTTCATAAGGGTTTATAATAACATTATTAAAACATGAGTCAAAATGTATTTGGTATGTTTTAAAATCGTTATCAATAATGTTATGTAAACATTTAACAAAATGATTACAAAACGTTGTAATAATGTTAACAAAACGTTTTCCAAAATGTTATAGAAACGTTTTCGGTCTATTAAAATTACAGCACATTTTCCGTTTTTATAACGTTCCATAATAACATTTGTAAAACATTAGTCGTAACGTTTTTTGGATGTTTTAAAAACGTTTTTGTGTTAGCTGGGAAGCTGCTGAATGATGTCCGGGTCATCTAATGAGAGTACGTGGGTGTTCCCCTCTACTTTGAGAAATTTGTCCTTCAATAAATTATAGATAGTAAATCTTGGGGGAATATTCAGGATTTGCTTCAATGAATATACAGATTGTAGATTGAAATATCATGAGGTATATCAGCATTTGTTCTTGGGGAGGGGTGGTAATTGTTCGAGTCTTATTTTGGGGAGGGGGTGCACAACTATTGAAGGATGCCCGCTTTTTTGAAGGATAGTCCATTACCACTCCCCTTTGAGAATTTGCTGCTATTCTTGGGAAGGTTCTTTGTTTCACTGAATTTATTGGACAGATTGTTTCATATGTGGACACTGAAAAAAACAGGTTTTTAGAAAATCATTACTCGAGATAGGAATACACTAGAGAGCTTTCCATAGCTTTATTTTGCACATAAGACAGCCTGCATCAATAAACAACCTTTTCCGAGGGGGTGACATGGCCTTTTTTTTTGGGTCTTGAAAGATTTGTTTACATTAAAAAAAACGCTCGTTTTTTACCTTTTTTTTAAAAAAGATCGTGAGAACAGTGAAAACCTTCAATCAACTAACCCTTTCCGATACAACTAGCTAAGGCATACAAGGACTCAAATCAGGAGCCTGACAGGCATATGTAGAGAGATGGCTCTGTATTTCGGAAAATTTGTCCAAAAATGACGTTTTTCGGTCTAAATTAGGGCCAAAACACGGTCAGATTTCCGGAAATATTTCTCCCGAATGCCTGACCCTACAGAGAATTTAGAAATAGCTCTCCAGAAGCGCCACACTGAAACGCTAGGCTAAATAGATACAATTTAGCAATAGCGCCTCCACTTTGTGAGTAATCCTTAGCAATTCAACTCGAGCATCTTTATGGTATAGAATTTCGGTTTTGAAATGATGTATATTAAAAATAAAATTGTTTGCATGGGTAACCCAGTAGCCGGGTACCTGTGAGACTGATTACTTACTGGTTCTGAGAGTACTACCCAGTTCCTGCTTGAATATTTTTGTTCAGACGAATATTTCTGTCATTTGTCAAATTTCAATTTTATGATAGTATGCAATACACATTTGTAAAGTCATTAAAACTTTGAAAGCTTGCTAAAGCTAAGTAAGAGCGATCCTGTGTCAGCACAATACAGTAGGTCATAATTTATCAGTGAAGAGAAAGTGAAGTTTCATGTATGGCATTCACAATTTCGGGTACCTGTGGGTATTGCTGTTTATTACCCGGTTCCTAATTTGGGTACCCGGTGTCAACACAAAAAAATTATATCATAGCACTGGTTCCATCCTTCGTTATACTTCCTGGAATCATGTGTGGTCTCTTGAAGGGTATCATTACATGCACATAGGCAGATAGCCATACTTTGATACGCTGATTGCGTACTATTTGGGCTAATTGGGATCACAAAGATGTAAGAGAATGATTTTGAATACACAATCAAATGACAGTCTCTTCTATTTTTAATATTCCAAAACACTGAGCTGTCTGAGCATTCAATCTCTTATTTGACTGCAATTATAAAATGTAGTTGACATGCTAGGCCAGCTGCAGCTGTACAATTATACACACATATTTTACACACTATGGTACATTCAGCAAAGCTGTAAAAATGAAATGAAGAATAAGGAAAGGTTGGTACTTTGACTTCAGCTTTGTTAAGTATAATTAATGTACGTCATTTCACACTGTAAAGAAATCCTCCATATCACTACAGAATACATGTCACTAACCTTACCATTTTTGATGTCTCCTAAAAGAGAAACTTGTTTTCCATCAAAACAACCTATTTACCAATTTCTTTCTGCAAAAATTAGCAGCAAATGCCACATTTCATAACCATTTCCCCACAACAAGGCTAGTATAGGCTAGGCCTAGCCTATTTCAAAAGATAGCCAATCTATGAATTTTGTTTTCTCATTCGTCACTTGATTGCCTGTTGTCGCTTTGTTTATTGGTGTTACCGGTGCACATGAGTAAAGTGTACATTACATAAAATGTTGAAAGAGTGCTCAAGTATCTTTGAAACAAAAGTGCGCCAATTCCTGATTGCTTGCAGATTTTGTCAGGTTCTAGTTCCGCGACCTCTTTAGAAGTTTTTTTCAGTAACTTATAAACCAATCTGAAGACAACCAATTACATATTGTGTTGGTGATATGATTTTTATGTATGGTTTCATGTTCAAAGAATTATTAGTTTTAGATAGTTAAGTGCGCAAAATAATGTCCATGCTACATGCAGTCCAAATTTTATTAACCACAACTAAGTAAGCCAGACATTTATTGAACAAATATTTAATGATACATATTTTAACCTTTCAGAATTGCCTGTACAGTTTAAATAGGGCCTAGACTACCTAGCCTAGCTCGTGGGCTACGTGTGCATCTGACCACATCGTGTTTTTTGTCAGCTTTTAGCAGTTTCAGGTAACTTAACTTCAATGAAAACATTAGGAACTATGTTGAATGTAGTCTGTATAGGCAGTTAAGGTCACAAACTGTTTTGGTATGCATGTATGTGTGTGTAGGTCTGTTTGTGTGTTCACTTTTCTTGTGAACAGCACACAGTATCTTAACAACCATAGGAGGTATGCTGATGAAATTTGCTAGGCTGATTACTGATGAGATTGTCAATACAAAATGTACTAATTAACTTAGGTAATTTGCAAAATTGGCTTAATTTGCATATTCAGCTAATTGACCTTTAGATGCCTTCGAGTGTTCAGTCATTTCAGGTCCAATATTCAGTTGTGTGCCATAAAGACCATTTTAACGAATAATGCGTTTAGTATAGATTGTATAGAATGACTCAACATGTGACTGGGGCTACGCATCGTGGTGGGCACACGCTGGATTTAGTACTGACCAGGAACCAGGATAACATTGTGCCACGTGTCGCTGTTGAGGATAAATGTCTCTCTGATCATTACCCTGTGTTCTGTGTGCTGCCCCTACACTGCCTTATGCCTAAAACACAGGTAATCACCTACAGAAGGACAAAGGCCATCTAGCCTGACAGCTTCATCTGTGATATAAGTGCCTCATCTCTTGCTTCAATTTCTAGTGACACTCCAGCAGACAATGCCATTAATCTGTATAACTCTGTCCTATCTTCCATCGTGGACAGTCATGCCCCAAAGAAGACCAGACGCGTCCCGGCGCGTTCACAGCCAGACTGGTATACGGCTCTGATAAGAGAGGCTAAGCAGCAGCGGAGGCAGTGTGAGCGGCTGTGGCGAAAGACCAGGCTTACTGTGCACAGAGATATGTTCATCGAAGCTAAGCGAAAAGTTAACATCATGAAAGCAGAAGCAAAGTCAAGTCATTTCCACAACATCATCTCTGAAAATAGCGGTGACTCCAAGAAGCTCTTTTCTGTTGTTAGCAATCTCCTGGGTAAGAAGGCAACACCAACATTACCCCCCGACAAGGATTCCAAGGACCTTGTGCATGAGTTTAGCACATTTTTCATTGACAAGATCACCAGAATTAGAGCCAGCATAGTCAGTGAAGGGAAGTCAAAATCCTACTCATTGACAGTGCAGAAACCGCCATATTGTGCGCTAGATATGTGGGAGCCAGCTACAGAGGATGAACTGAAGCGGATCATAATGGCCTCCCCGTCTAAGAGCTGTGGCCTTCATCCGCTGCCTACAAACCTCCTTAAGCAGTGTGTGACACCTCTCTTGCCAGTTATCAGCACTATTGTGAACAACTCCCTCATCATAGGTGATGTACCATCCGCTTTCAAGCTCGCCCATGTGACACCACTCATTAAGAAACCCTCGCTGGATCCTACCGTTCTCTCAAATTATAGGCCAGTGTCGAACCTTCCATTTGTATCAAAGGTTGTAGAAAAAGTTGTGTCATCCCGTCTCACATCCTATCTTGAACACAATGGTCTACAGGAGACTCATCAATCTGCCTACAGGAAACACCACAGCACTGAGACTGCCCTCGTGCGCATTCAGAATGATGTGATGGTTGCTCTTGGAGGTCAGAAAGCGTGCCTGATGGTTCTGTTAGACCTTTCGGCCGCTTTTGATACGGTCGACCACCTCCAGCTTCTTAGTACACTCAGTGACCTTGGTGTTAAAAGTAGCGCCCTAAAGTGGATGACATCATACCTCAGTGATCGCCAACAGATTGTGTGCCTGGGAAAAGATTCTTCTGACCCTCAGACGTTAGAATGTGGCGTGCCCCAGGGCTCGGTCCTGGGGCCTGTGCTCTTCACGGTATACATCTTGACTGGGTCACCTCCTTCGCTCGCAGGACATGGACTATCACTTCTATGCAGACGACTCGAGTCTCTATCTTCTGTTCCACCCCAATGACATTACTATCACTGTGCATCGTCTAGAGAAGTACATAACCTCAGTTCGGCAATGGCTGTCACAGAAATGCCTGAAAATGAATGACTCAAAGACTGAGGTGCTTCTAATATCATCAAAGCATCTGGCCAGAAAGATAGAGTGTCCAAGCATCATGATTGGTGACCATCAGGTGGAGCCTAGTGATGTGGCAAAGAGCATCGGTGTCATAATGGACAAACATGCCTCTATGGAAGACCATATAACATCTGTGTGTCGGTCTGCTCAGTACCATCTCTACAACATCGGAAGAATACGAAAATACCTCACCAGAGAAGCCACAGAGCAGTTAATCCATGCTTTCATAACATCTAAACTGGATTACTGCAATGCACTTTTCTGTGGACTACCAGTTAAACAAATAAAAGGACTGCAAAGGCTCCAAAACATAGCAGCAAGGATTGTTACACTAACGAGAACATGTAGTCATATTACCCCAGTATTACATGATCTTCATTGGCTGCCAGTATCTCAGCGGATTAGGTTCAAAGTCCTTCTTCTTGTGTTCAAGTGCCAGAACAACATGGCACCTCCATACCTGCAAGATCTCATCCGTCCATATCAGCCAACAAGAGCCCTACGGTCTGCTGGTCAGAGTCGTCTGGACGTGCCGATCACCAAGACAAACAGCTATGGGAACAGAGTTTTTTGCGTGGCTGGGCCACGCCTCTGGAATGAGCTGCCACCTGAACTCAGAACTGTTTCTAGTCTTACGAAATTGAAGTCAAAGCTGAAAACCTTCCTTTTTAGACAGCATTACTGCAATATTTAAACTGTGTATTAAATTCTTTTCATGTGCAATACTCCAACAAACTCAAACGTGTATGCTTTTTATTTTTTCATACTCATTTATATTGTATTTTATTTTGCAATTTTACTACATATTTTGTGTCATATATTTGTATAGTTTTTTGGATTTGCTGTTACATAGCGTTTTAGAGCACTTTTGTGGATTTTACGCTTTACAAAATCAATTATTATTATTATTATTATTATTAAGATCACGGAGCCTGCAACCATTCAGCCTTGAATGCACCGAACGCCATACTTCGGCAGAATGACGTCCCTGGACAAAAATTGCATTCAAGGCCCTATCCCGCAACGAACTGTGACCGAGGGCCGGCTGTGACAGGTGCAAACCGCCCCAAAAACGTACAAAATATGAACAAGGCAACCCTGGGTCAGTTACCGCTACAAACAACTGCTTAAATAACAAAAAGGTCAATTTACTTCCCAGATCAACCACCCCTAACCCACCCTTCTCCAGCTTTTGCTACATTACCGCCCTTTTGACAAGCTCTGTACCACCCGACCAAATAAATGAAAATATCGCTCTCTCCAACCGCACCAGGACTCGACGCGGAATTGGATACACCGCGCGATACATGGTGTGTGTTCTCAGACGTTTAAGAATGTCAACATAGCGTCTCGGAAGTGAGCTGAGTTCCTCGACTGACGTCGCGCCGCATTACCGTAAATACAACAATTTTTAGAAAGTTTTTATTACCCTCGAATGTTTGATCGTTTATTCCTCGAGGATGCAAGCTTCGTTTGACACAAATTGAGTATGATTGGAAAGCTACGAGTGTACAGAATACGATGATAAAGAAAAATTTTTCCATTTCATAACCTCTTTAACTTGCCCTGATCAACGCAATTACGGGATATAATGGAAAGGTAATGTGTGGCCGATCCAGTGTTTGGTGAAAGTGTTCGGAAGAAATACATTCTCATCAGTGGACTTTGGTTTGGTACCAGCAAACCACAATTCTCGACTTTCTTGAAACCTTTTGTGGATGAATTACATAATCTTGCGGAGGATGGACTGAAATTTACTGATGCTTCAACCGGTGTAGAACAAAGCACAAGAGTGTTTGCTACTTTGTGTGCTTGTGACTCTGTTGCAAGATGGCAGCTACAGGGCATAACACAGTTCATGGTGCCTCCATGAAGGCGTAGTAGTTCCAAAAGGTCGTGGCCATGTTATGGCATACCCCATAAACTATCCACCTCCAGAGAATAGGTCCCAGAGGGGTATAGAAGACCAAGCCATTCGGTTAGCTTCTGGTATGCCACTTAATGAAGGAGTAAAGGAAATATCCCCATTGTTGGTACTGCCAAGATTTGATATAATTAGAGGCTTTCCCGTGGACTACATGCATGCCGTTTGTGAAGGGGTGGGTCAGCATTTATTGAATCTGTGGTTTGACAGAACACATCATCACAAGGAATGGTTCATCGGCAACAGTCTGAGTACAGTTGATGAGAGGATAGAAAGCATCAGCCCACCTAACGATGTTACTCGCCTCCCGAGATCAGATCATGGATATATTGTTTTACTCACTTCCGGTTCTGAAAGGAGTCCTTCCCTCCGCATATCTAGCTCACATGTTATTGTGAAGTTTGTGTTACAAATGAAGGAGTTGTTTGGTGCCCACAACATGTCGTACAATGTTCATCTGTTACTTCATTTAGCTGATACTGTTAGGAATTGTGGTCCTCTTTGGAGCAACTCCTGCTTACCATTCGAAAGGGTATAATCGTAAAATGAAGAGTTTTTTTCACGGCACACGATACATACAGGCTCATATTGCTGAAAGCTTGACATTACTGCAGGTTTTGCGTAAGGAAAGGCTCGCAAATTTAACCGGCGATGATCGAAGGCCCAGCCAGCAGCACACCACTGCTCATTATGCAGCCTGCATATCGCTGACGCTTGAGTGCACACACCCACGGAAACTCCGTGAAAGTAATGAGCATTGAGCTCCCAAAACAGAAGCGCTGCTAATGATTGTAAACAAAAGTGCTTTTCCTGTGTGGGGAGACCGGGCACGAAGCCAAGGGCTGCCCAAACAAAAAGTGTGGGCGCTGCCTTCGTCTTGGGCATGATACCTCTGCTTGCCCAAGCGAAGTTGTGTGCTCACTCTGTGGGAAGGAGGGACATGTCTTTCGCGCTTGTCTTATGTCTTTTGTCTTATGTCTTTATGACTTGTCTTATGTCTCTTATGTCTTTATGACAGAGTGGGGGTCAGGCAAAGGCGACAAGTTCCGACGCACCTACTGCCTCGAAGGAAGCTTCACGCAAGGAGGGGGAACCAGGTGAGGAGTCAGCTTCCGCACCTGGTTCACCCTTCCCCGTCGTTGCAGACCCCAACCCCGTGCCCGCACCGAGAAAGTCTCCACCAGCTTCCCCCATCAACTCGTCCAGTTCCGTCCCCAGTCCGCCGCCGGTATCGCCAGATCCGGAGGCTCTGTCTGACGGCGACTCCGGGGACTCGGTGGTCGTCGGGTCTCCGGAGGCTCTGTCTGACAGCGACTCCGGAGACTCGGTGATCATCGAGCCGAAACGTGCCACTGGGACTAGCTGGTACGACGAGATGGGGGAACCCTCTCTGAAAAGGTCGGCCTCAAGTGACGACTCGGACGACGATATGTCGTCTAGAGCGCGCTTGAAGCTCACAGAATCGTCGTCGGCGTAGTTTTGCCCCATTGCCCTCTCATGGCCCATACATTTTCAGTTGCCACTTTGAACGTGAATGGCATGAGGGATCATCGCAAGCGCAGTCGCATTTTCCAATATTGTAAGTCAATGGAGGTCGACTGCGTTTGCCTGCAAGAAACAAATATTTTGGAAGAAGATGTCCCTCTATGGGCTTATGAGTGGCGTGGTGGGCTGCATGCTTCGTTTGGTTCGTCTTCATCCTGTGGCACTGTCATCCTTCTGTCACCTCGTCAGGCGGGTTGTGCCACTAGGGTGGAGACGGATCACGAGGG
>JAIPMN010035669.1:3409-15859 GCA_020650975.1 Apostichopus californicus
TCAAGCTCGGGCTTGCCCCGTTCCCACGGAGTAAAAGGGTGGATCAACTTGCCCTAGCCTCGATAGGTCGATCAAGAGTGAAGCAAGCCCGCGTTCGTGGGAACAGGCTGCAAATTTAGAGTAGTAGCACCTTCCGTTTAGGGTAGTAGCGCCACTAATTTACAGTAGCATCGCCGCCTGTAGTAGTAGTAGCATCGCCTATTTAGAGTAGTAGCGCCACCTTTTTACAGCAGCATCGTCACTTAGGAGTAGTAGCACCTCCTGTTTAGAGTAGTAGCACCTCCTGTTTAGAGTAGTAGCACCTCCTGTTTAGAGTAGTAGCACCTCCTGTTTAGGGTAGTAGCACCTCCTGTTTAGGGTAGTAGCACCTCCTGTTTAGGGTAGTAGCGCCAACATGTGGTCCTTTTGTCGTTCCATATAGAAGCGGCAGCTTTTACAGCAGCATCTTCTCTTAGGAGTAGTAGCACTTCCTGCTTAGGGTAGTAGCACCTCGAGTTTAGGGTAGTAGCACCTCCTATTTAGGGTAGCAACGCCACCTATGGTCCTTTTGGCGTTCCATACCTTTGGCGTTCCATAAGTATGTTTCTGTGATACGGCGGAGTGCGAACAAATGTTACAGGGGACAACATTATAATATTTTCCCCCTATTTTTTCGGAATTCTTGAAATAACTCGTGTCGAAGGTTAACAAGAAGCCTGGAATTGAAGATAAACAATAACTGAATATGGCAGAGCCTAGTTCATCGCTCATTAGGAAAGAGATCGCAAGTAAGGTTGTTTCGCGCATCTCGATATTACTGAGATTGAGTTGGAATGAATGCCTGCCACGGAGCTATTCCTAGGCCTAAGTTAGGCTCAATGTGCAGGCAATTGATTATTTTTTTGGAGTACGAATCCATCGTGATTGTGAGACCATTATGTGCATGTAACTATATATATACTCCTATAGAGGAGAGGGTACGCTAGACGTAGCCTTATGCTAGGCTTTGTGAAAGTCGCTTTTGCGAATGGCCTGCAACTAGCGTAGGTTGCCCGTCAACTCAAATGTCACTAAGTTAGGCCAAACGTTTAACTAAGTTTAATAGCAAGAACTAGTACTATGCCTAGTATCATGCCATGCATCGGCTTCTCATTTAGTGCCTAGGCCTACACTACAAATTATTGCTTTATGAATGCAATATATTTGAGTGACAGTAAATGTTGCATGGGTATTCTTGTGTAGGCATATCCAAGTTTAGTGAAATTTCAAATTAACATTTCAACATTTTAATCAGTGAGGAATCACTAAAAAGAGTAAATAATACAGTAGGCCTATATAGCACACTGGTCATATCAAATCTCTGAATACTCAGACTCAGGGGATTTGCTGATAGTTTAAAATGGATTCAAAGGTAACAAGTGATAGCCTACTTATAATAAGATAGTGTGTCATTGTTTATTATAACTGTCTGTGATTAAAATCTTTCAGTCAAGAGGCTTAGCTCTCTCTGCTATGTCATATCTCCAAGAACAAGAACGTTGTTCAAGAATGGAGCCTATGTTTAAGAATATTCCCATGTCTTTGAAGGTAACCCTGGCCTATAAAAGCTAGCATTGTAAGAGGTTAACCTGAATAGGGCTGGGTTTTTAAAAGAAAAATGATGTCACTGGGTTTGATAGAGTGTCTCTTGCTCAGTCTTGGTGTGATGCCTTGTGATTGTATAGTACTTATAATCTGTTCTGGAAGGAAAATATATCCATGTTATGTTTTGCAAGATGGATGGTACTGTCACTGCATTCATTGAGTGTTTCTGGTAAGCCATGTACCCTAAGACAAAACCTTCTAAAACATAGTTCTTTATAGAATGTTCATTATCTTGCTAACCTCAGAGATCCTTTGTTTAAGATCATTTACATTTCATAGTCCACTTGAGTTTGTTCCAAATCAAGTTCAGTGTGAAAGGGCCGGTTATAATTCATGGTATCTTTGTTCTTCTTTGCTTTTGCTATATCTTAGTGATCGCGATGAAATAAGCTTTGAAGTAAAATCCTTTAGAATATATAACTATGGTTTGTTTATTATCAATAATAACACATGTCAGTGATGCACTATAGTCTGTATTATTGTTAACAGTATACAGCTGGAATGGTCCCACATTCTTGTGATTAACATATTGTACCGGGATGTCCAGCATTTGATTTCGTTCATTAATCAATGAATGTTTCAATGAAGGGCAAGTGTAGAGCTGGTTTGCTGCAAACAGAAATTTATAGGTTACTTTCATCAGACCTCACTTCTAGGGTTGCTACAGATGTGGCAAACTAAAAGTACAATTGTCACATAAGATTACGGTAAAAATAAATGTACTAAATCATTACAGTACATATGTAAAGCAGACTTGTTAAACAAGGTAAGATCTTTTGATTTGTACGTAACATGCATGTAAGAGGAGGCAGAAAGAGAGTCTTAGTAGTTTTCTCATCTGGCCAAGAAATGTCATTGATTAAGTGTCCAATGAACTTTCCCAGGTATAAAATTTCAATCCCTGATTTTGTTGTCTGATAATCTGTTCTCTACAGATATTCTTCAGGATGCCGATCTTTCATCTTTGTCTTCCAAAAAAGTCCGAAAGCTCCTTGAAGAATCGTTCAAGTTGGATCTATCAAGCAGGTATTGTATGCATGGTTATTGTGTTGTATCTATAATACTGTATATCTCTATATTAAGGTAGTCTCTTTGACAGAGGATTGATACTGATTGACATATGATTCCCATGTGATACCTTTGATATGATAAAATGAAGCCAATATATACACTTGAATTAGCTTGTTTCGGTTTTCTACTCAGGAAAAAAGAAGTTGATAAAGTCTTAATGGAAGAATTAGCCAAGGTAGAAAAGGCGGGTGGAGATGCTGATGAAGATGAGGATGAGAGACAGGAGGAAGAGGAAACTAAAGAGACGGTAGAGGATGGATCCCAGTCAGATTCTTCCTTCGAAACAGTAATTCTCTCTTAAAATGAACAATTTACTCAATCTCTAAATTTGGAAATTTTCAGTAAACAGTTATTTTTACAGATACAAGGAGGAGCTCTTTAATGTGATTGTGACTGTTTTCATAAAAATTTATCATTTAAAAATAGTTTCAAAATCTGTAAATAACAGCTCGTTAAATATGTTGTCTATCTGACTGTTGGAATTCTTTCTGCGTGGAAAAGGTTGTTGATGTTGAATTTCTGTGTAAAAATTTTAACTGCTGTAATATATCTGCAAGGGATGTATTACTGCTGGAAGTTTTATTTGACATCAGTAGAGATATTAAAACAGCAAGAACATTGAGGCAACACATTGTGCTGAGCCTTAATACTGCGTTGATTGTTGTTTTTGCCAATATACCTGATTGACTGATTGCATACCAGATATTTTTCACTCTCTATTTCTCATTAGCCAGAGGACATGAGCCCACCAGAATCCAAAAAACAAAAAGTATCACACAAGCAACCAGAGGTAACTCGTTAACTTTATTTCTTGATAAGTTCTGTCTTGACTTCATCTGGAATATTTGCATAACTGTGATTTTCATGACAACATACAGGGGGTTGTCAACTGCTTTCAAGAATAGTGGAAATTTCCTTTGTGTTTTCCATGTTTTGTTTACTAACTCTTAAACCATGATGTTGTAGGAAAAAAGTCATTTCTGTGTTGACTGCCTAAGACTTCATGACAAATACTGCATGGCGTTACGAAAAACAGCTTTGCAACTGTATCTTATAGAACTTTTATATGGTCATGAAAGAATTATTTGTTAAGAAATTTCCTGTTGTTGAAAAATCTAGATGGCTGTTTTATCGATTAGAATCTCATTTCCTGTGATCCTTAGTAAGTTTGGTAAAATTTGGCACCACTTGTTAAACGCTGTACAACCGGGTGAGAACTTATGCGCCTTCCCTCAGAGATCATCGTGACCCATCTGTGCCAGTTCTTTGCCATCTTTCTCAGTCACATCTTACCCCTAATATTCACCCTCTACTCCTCTGTCAGATCATAGGTGACGAAGAACTCGCAAGACGGCTACAGGAGGAAGACACTGGAAGGAGAACGAGACATGGAAATCAAAGACATGCTCACAAGAAGGCTAAGAAATCAAAGACAAAATCAGAAAGATCGAAGAAAGGCGTTAAGACAGGTAACCAAAGAGCACGAGAAAAATCAATCAATCAATAAAATGAAATAAATGGAAAAATAAATGCATGAAATACAAAGAAATTGAGCGCAAGCGATCATTTGATGACATTGTCCCTTCGAAATTGGAAAGTTTGGAAAATGCAGGGTCCTGTATTGTTGATGCTTTATTTAGTTAGCCCCAACGCCTGCCCATCTCCCAGCCCTTCTGCTTTAAGGAGTCTTTTAGAAACAGTAAGATATTTTGAGTGCGTTCACCACCTGTGTCACTGTCAACCACACATTTAATATTGTAGTATGTTATCATGCACCTGTGAACCTTTGAAGAAATTCCTCTCCATTTTTTTTTATTATATATATATATATATATATATATATATATATATATTGATTCATATACTGTTATTGTTATGTAATATATACCAATACATAGATTCTAATTAAATAATTGAAATGTTTAACTATGTAGTAAAATAATGATATCATTCTGAACGTTTTTTTGTATTATTTTGTTGCATTATTCTTCAGGCTACAACTCAGACATGGTGCTTTCTCCTGAGCTGGCTGAAATTATGGGAACCGAAATGGTAAGGGTTTATGTAAAAACATGTCCATCTGACTGGTCAACATGTTTTAAACTTACAGTTCTTCTGTAACTCGGGTTGCACCATTCAACATGGAGGACTATGTAATAAAAAATTTTGGGGTGAGGATATAAAGAAACATTTGCAAACTAGGAGTATGTTGTTTAATATACAAGATGTTATTAGACCTGCTTTAATTTTATAGCATATTTGTAGCAGACGATGTTCAATTTTACTGAGTTGTTGGTGATAACTTTGAGTTCCTGTGTAAAGAGCCACTCATTATGTTTGAGAATGGAAGACATGGACTAAACTTGGAAACCACAGAAAGAAGCAAGCTAATTCCATGAATAAAGCCTGAATTTTTTACTCCCATTTGGTATGTTACCCTTTGTTTGCTCATTGGCAGTTGCCTATAATTCAACACAAGGTGTTTTTGAACACATGTGACACCCATAAAAGTCCTTTGTAACTGTTTTTCTATTTCTTTACACCTTTCAGATGTCGAGGTCAGAGGTCGTCAAAAGAATGTGGCAGATTGTCAAGGAGAGAGAATTAGCGGTAAATTTCAAAATCATTGCTGGTTTTTCTTTTGAAATATTTCATAAATATTGATCCCCATGCCACAAAATAATTATAGTAAACTTATTTGTCAAGTGAAGGTGTCTGCTTGTTGGTTGAGAGAGGTTTTTCCAAATAGCCATTACTGCATAAAGTAACGCATTGATATATCTGATTATGTATATGTAGTGTTATTTCTAATGGCAACATAAAAACTTGTTGTGTCACTTAGAAAGTGTCTGATCAGATTGTCACCGGATATTATATAACTTTTAACCTTGGGATTTGATTATTATCAAATGGTTAAGACTAGCTTTAACAATGCTAGATTAAGGTATGATTGTAGGCACACAATTTATTTGGATACGGTTATAAAAAAAAGATGCTACCAGTCCAGGTTGCATTCCTATACCTCTTTCAGTTTTTGAGAAAAGATTCATTTAAGTGGCTGGACTACTTAGTTTAACACACAGACCATCAGGTTAGTTCCTCAGATGCTACACAAAACTCAATAGTAAAACAAGAGACTTTTATTACTTTTCAAATTAAATGTTTACAATGCATTACAATCTTGACTATCTTGTCAAGGACAAACAGTGTTGCATGTCATCCGATCGTGTTCTGTCATTGATATACAGTAAAAAGAACGTGTTTTGTTAATTTGGTTGAGTAATATTAGAATTTATGAAAACAATGGATAAACATTGACATTTCTGTATCCATTAAACATAAATGTGTACCTTTCCTATAGACTAAGCAAATTTGCTTACAATTGAATGTATTTTTCTTTCCATTTGTCAGGATCCAAAGAACAAGCAGTTTCATATTTGCGATGATCAACTCTTGAAAGTGTTTGGTGAGTCATGGATTATTCTTTAAATTTGGGGTATTGAGAAATCCCAATATTGCCCATATATAGTTTAGTTGAAATGGCAGAAGAAGATCTAGTTAAAGGCATTGAAGACTCGCCCCAAACCGCATGGGGCCATCTGAAAAAGTTAACTTTCTGTTGCTTGCAAGTGACGTTTTGTTCGTGTCGCAACAAAATGCAGACAGTAATGGAACGTGATACGTTAATTGTTATTTTTAGCTGGACCGAGATGTCTATCGCTGTATCTTTTGTATACTGTGCTGTGGGTATTGACCGCAGCTGTATGTATTGACTGTACACTAGTGTCTAATTACCGACGGTAGCAAGCTGTGTGTGTATTTTTTGGGGATCGATGGTGGTGTTTAACACTTCTGTTACACCTCATCCGAAACTAGGTCAGATTACCGGCATTAGACGTTTCTTTTTGCGCGAGTCTTCACACCCTTTAAGTATATAATCTTAAAAGAATAGACAAGTTTAAGGTTTTAATATTGTAACCCAAACAGTCACCAGTTTAAAATAGTAAGCCATTCCATGAATCCAACGGCTCTCACATCTACGTATCAGTTCTTGGCCAAGACAAGTGATACACACATAAGTATATTTCATCTGTATGACTAATACAATTAATGGAAATAATATACCCCTATTATTACTTTCTCTTTCATTTTATGATATTCTTGACCTAATATTAGACTAAATACCAATTCGAGATATAAATGACCTTAAAACTATTTACTCCAACAAGGAGAAATTCTACTCCAAATCACTTTGGGTAGAGGAATATTTCTTCTCAGTCTCACCCACGACTTCAATTTGCACGTTGTAAATTTCGAGGGATTTACCGTAGGTTTTCTGCTCTATTTACCGCAGGAACAAAGAGAGTCCGAACATTCAGTATGATGAAGTATCTGAAACGGCACATCAAGGACCCAGATCTGCTGAGCGATAGTTAGAGTGTACCGTCAGATGGAATTGTTTGTTTTTCTAGGAAAGACCAAGATTTTACTCAAAAGCAGCTAAACGGTACAAGATTTTGGAATTTTGTCTTGCAAAGAGTTTCTCTTTTTTTTTTGGTCACAGCAAGGATTATCATTTACTAGCTTCGAAATATTAGTTTCATTATGGGAGAACCGAACATTGTGATGGGACTAATGTCAACTTGTCTCTGGAAGACTTATGAAAATACACAGTTTTATTTTGAAGAGGATGACCGAGCCGTAAGAAACATTGAGTACGTTTGTCGTAAAGTACCAATGTTGCAGAAGAAGGCAAAACAAAAGTCATAAATCTCAGCAGGTTTCAAAGACATCAATGTCCAGTTGATGAAACTTTGTGATTTTGGATGGCAGTGAATGAGTTTCAGGTGACTTGACCGGTTGAACGTAAAGGATTTCATATCTGTTTGATTCACAGGAACCAGGTGTCCCAAAGGGACATAGTTTTACATTCAGTGTATTAACTTTTTTTGGCCTGTTCATGACACCAAAACATTTCTGGCTGAAACGTTATAGTCCATTTACCTCTGAAGAAGTTTATGACAGCACAAACAAATTCAGGGAGAATGCACAGTATTTGGAAGGGTTTCACTCGTGCAAGTTTTATAACTAACAATGTTTATTTGGAGTTTGAGTTTGGTTGATTCGATCTGAGTTTGGTTCATTGCTTGATATATTTATGACAAATATGAAATGTTGTCTTCTTTCAAGAAAGTGAATCGAGTGTTTTGTCCAAAAAGTGTCGAATATGTTTAATTTTTACTAATTTTTTGGGGGTCGTTTCACATATTTGGTCAACTGCTGAGTGTTTTGAAGAGACAGCAGTATTTAGTGATGGAAGATGGATTTACACATAGAAAAGATGATATCCTGTGATTTGTTCTGTTGCTGTGTAAAGTTTTCAAGCTATTATTTTGAATTTCTTGACACAGTAGATTATCTTTTTCAAAGCTTAATTATTTAAGAAAGAAATTGTCACAGACACCATCGTGCCGATAAGAAATTTACTTATGGTCTAACACGGTTTAGTACTTTATCTGTGAAATTGCTTCTTTTAGTCTTGAAAAATGAATATTTTTTTTTGCTTTTAAAATATTTGTAAGATATGCAAATCATCAGAAGAACCCTGACTAGACTATGGAAAAGAGTAAAGAAGAGTGCTGTATGTAGTCACATGGATATATCTGCATTTATCAAGTGTTTATTGAAGGCTCTTGAATCTAAATGGCAAAATTTCAAGCTTTCAAAATAGATGTAATCAGGTAGCTGCTGAGAACTGTTTTATTTTTATTTATTTTATACGCAAACGTATATATATATATACATATATTAATATATGTATAGATAATATATTCTATTTCATTATCTCCTTGGAGATCCCGCCGGGGAAGGCACAAATGAATTTTTTGGTTTACACTGAATCAGCAATTACCGTAAGGAAGAGTTCGGCGAATGTGCCGCAAACAAAATGAAATAATATTTGATAGTACAGCGTTTGGCCTACAGTTAAATTATGACCTTCCTCCCTGGTTCCAAATAACCGGACAAATGATCAGTTTCCGTAATCCAGTAGGTATGAGGTGCCCACATATCTAGAGCTGGAGGCCCAGGTTTGATTCTAGGTGGAGGTTGGAAGTGCTTCCACTTTAACTTGATAGATTTTCCAATTCTTTGCACCTACGTTGCTTTTACTTTCACCTCCTAGTCATTTCTCGATGCTTTATGTATACAAAGTATATTTAAAACATTCATGAAGGACCATTGGGTTTTGTAAAAGGCCCTTTTCCACCAATTTCTGAGAAGTCAAACGTCCGTGGGTGAATATCTTGGTTTGGAAAATATTCTTAGGAGCCCATTTCTAAATGATAGTTCAAGTCATTTTTCTGCTAGGATTTGTAAATAGGCAAATAATCTTCGACTTTTTCACAATTTCTGAATTACTTTATCTCCAATCTTTTGTATGACAAAGCCTCAAACAACCTATTCTGGTACTTGTTTACAGTGTATTAGGCAAGAAGACTTGCTTTAAAGTCACAAAGGATTTCAAATGCATGTTTATACCAAAAAAAATTAAAATTGTATGATTTTTAACAAATACAGTCAGTCAGTAGTAAGTATTGAAGAAACTATAAACCAAAAATTGCTCTCATATAATAATTCTGCAAAACCAACCTTTTACCTTTTAAGAAAGTTGGACAAGTGGTCATAATTCAAGATGTTTTTTGTTATAAGATTGATAAAGATCTACTATGTCCATCGGACCACTCCTAGTTCCTTGTCCAAAATTTGGACCGGTTTGCTAAATTCGGTAACTTCAGTTTTATTTACTCATCTCTCATTGTTTTATTTTGTTATTCTGAGGGCAATGAATAATTTCTTTGACCCAATATGAGGAAACTTTGCAGAGGAGGAATCTGATGACAGTAGATAAGCTTTCTGGAAGACATTGTCACATAAACCAGAAAGTAACAGAGATCTATGTTAGAGATTGGTTAAATGGTCTCTTTATTACAGCCAGTTAGGACATAATGCTTATACCATTCTACACTGTCCTCTCACACCATGCTTCAAAACACAGGTACTGGGCAGTATGAACAGTTCCTAACCATTATCTGATAGATACATGATATTCAATTATTCATACTGCTTATACTGTCAATACGAGTGCTTTGAAGCATGACATGAAACTACAGTTTATCAAAAGTTGTCCGAACTGGGTTTTCCTCATGTATATTTATAACAAATGAGGGAAAGGGGGCAAACATTTGCATATACTAGAGAAGGTTATGTAAATTGCTAAAGAGGATTTCTTTATCCTCTGTCACATTTAAGAATGTGCACAGATTGCTCAGTATTTGTTAAAACTTCTTAAGTAATTTATTTCTGCAGTAGAAAGGAGACATAGAGAGGTTCTAAGCCGTTCCATTATAAACTATAACCTTGTTTTAATTTTAAGGGCATATTTTTTTTATTTAAAAAACTTTTAATTTATGGTGCTTAAGTTACAGTATTTTGAATGTACTCATTTATATCTGACAAAAAGGAAAAAAGTCAATTTTTGTCTCATTTTATTATGTTGAAGAATAGTTGCTTGAGTGGTTTTTGCTCATTATTTATATTCAAAATTTGTTCAGTAGATATTTTTGAGCCCTAATCTGGTATATTTGTATATTTTCAAACTTAAAACTATGTGTAATTTGTTTCAAGAATTACGGTCATGACAGCATGTCCCTGTTGTTTTCAAGATGGAAAATGTTTCTGAAGAAATTTCAAAATGTACAGGGTGGAGGTTGATGGAGTTTGATAAATGTGGCAGCTTAGTTATCATCATATGCCTTTAAAATATCTCTGGTAGTGAGATCGCTGACCAATGTTTATTTGAAACAACGTTTGCAGTACAAGTAATACTTGAACGTTTTCATAAGGGTTCTTGTATTAATGGTGCATTTAACAATCACTTCAGGTGACATTTTAGATAAGTTTTCTTAAAAAATTGCTTCATTTGTAAATGGTTATTGTCTTCACTTGGAGAGAGATTGATTTATTTAAAGCTGCTTTCGGTCTTGACTGTCACAAGTCAATTTTTTCTGGGTGCTCTTTGATAAAAAATTAAATTCCACAACATTGTAGTGTGTAGCTCCTTAGGTCAAGTGTCATTTCAAATAATGAAATATGAGTTGAAAAAGTTTGAATATTTCCAGATATTTTATTTGCATTTGATGACCAATGCATGATAATTAAAAAGTCTGGATGTTGAAATGCTGAGAATCGAATCGTTTCGAAGTGAATAATCATTCGCTCATTAACATTTTAATGTTGACAACAGGGGTGGGGGGGGGGATGTGCTAGTGTGATTACTTGAAATCTTAGTTTTAGTAATATGCTATAGGTTAGGCTATTTTGTTGACCAAATGTCAATAGCCGTTGGGAAGCAGGGTTTTTAGAGTTTGAAGAATCTCCAGCCACTTTGTCATGTCCCGTACGTCAAAATTTGCATGTAAATTATATATTTATAGAAAATCTGGCATATTCTGCTTTGTAAAATTGCAACACGCTCATTATCAGACAATTCAGTTGTTTAAATTAACAATGTTTTAACGTTATATCAGAGCTTTATTTATTCTTTTTTCATTAATCAGTCAATTCATAAGCTGATTCTTGTAGCACATCATGTTCCAAATAAAAGCAAATAAAGGACTTTTTTTTTTACTTAATAAAATTGTCTATTGGTATTCATTTCTGGTTTCAAGTATTTCAATCAAATTCAGGAGAGATTAATGCTGAATGATACAACCCCATTTGTCTGTGAGCACTGTATAAATATAGGGAGGAGGGGTGAGGGGGGTGAGCGGAGGGGGAAAACTGCATAAATCATATTGGTAAGCTTGTCGATACGCCCATGTTATTGTTCACAATATTGATGTGAGACGAAAGATAATATGTATTGTTATACTTGTCATCGCATTTGCTCCCAAAATATATATTGTAATAACCGGTGGTTAATGCTGGTGCCTTCCAATCATAAGGTCTCCAGTTCGAGTCACTCCAAGATCAATGCATGTCGTCCAGTTACAGAGTTGTTGACAATTCATAATCATGGACGTTAAATATGAATCTAAGAGACTGACTTCTGTCAGCTTGCTGCTTTGATAAGCCAATTTGGCTACTTCGCGAGTTCCTGCTTGCATGAGGATCTAAAATACATACATGAATGAATGGCTGCCATATTTTATTTGAATAAAGGAGGATAGGTTGTGGCCTAGGTGAGGGTTCTCAAATGAGGGATAACCCTCCCGATTTGTAGGGGGAGGGGGTCATTTTCAAATACATGAGAATGGTACCAAAGTTCAAAGGCTGAGTGCTGCATACACTGTTACTATACAATAATTAGCTTGCCCTCGACAAAGCTTTTCCACCTTATTTATTACAACTTTGTTAGAACTACCAAAAGATCCTGACAATTTTCTTAAGATTTGCTGATTCCATGCACACGCTCACAAAGCAAAATAAGGAGAACATATTCGGAGAAGTCTGGAGATATGGCAACCCAAATAATGAAAATGACAGTGCCCCATATGTGGGTGCACTGGCGGATCCAGGGCCTTTGTTTGGGAGGGGCCAAAGTGGCGTTAGAGTGATATGGGGGAGGGGTCTAAGGGGAGGGGGTGCCCCCCTTTGGAAAATTTTCTATTGCTGAATGCCCTCAGATGCAATTTGGTGCGACAAAAGTGTACAATGGTGATGTTAATTTACTTCTAAAAAAAATGTTTCCCAGGT
>JAIPMN010035698.1:0-17201 GCA_020650975.1 Apostichopus californicus
TCCAGAGAAAACGAACTTTTTATGAAGACGCTGAAACTTTTTTTAGAGAGGAGAGATTCCCACTTACTGTTACAACATCTCTATACATGTAATGTATTGAGATAAATATACCACTACAGGTATATACAGTAGCACCAGGTTTCCTTCTATGTCATCATAGCAATAGCAATATCTATAGAATCAAGGTTCCTTGTGCACCGTCATAACATTTAGGAATATACCACTATATAGCATCATATTCTCCATACACCATCATAGCATGTAGTAATATACCACTATATAGCATCACGTTTCCTTCTATGTCACCATAGCACTTAGCAATATCTATAGAACCAAGGTTCCTTGTGCACCATCATAACATTTGGGAATATACCACTATATAGCATCACATTCTCCATACACCATCATAGCATGTAGTAATATATATAGCATTAAGCATGTAGTAATAATGTCATCATAGCATACATCAATAAACATAGCATTCAGTTTCCTTGTGTGCCATCATAGTATGTAGTATTATACCACTATATAGCATCACGTTCTCCATACGCCATCATAGCATGTATATAGGATCAGGTTTCCTTTTATGTCATCATAGCATATAGCTAGATATATAGCATTAAGCATGTAGTAGTAATGTCATCATAGTAAGTTTCCTTTTATGTCATCATAGCATGTAGCAATATAAATAGCATTAAGCATGTAGTAATAATGTCATCATAGCATGTAGTAATATCTATAGCATCAAGTTTCCTTATGCGCCATTATAACATGTAGTAATATACAACCATATTGCATCAAGTGTGCTGTCAGAGCACATAACAAATAGTTTGCCTGTGTGGATTAGCTTGGTACTGGATTAAGCAGTATCTATTGGCTTACACTACGGGGTCAAGTTACCTTGTGTGCCATCATAGCATGTAGTAATATACAACCATATTGAATCAAGTGTGCTGTCATAGCACATAACAAATAGTTTGCCTGTGTGGATTAGCTTGGTACTGGATCAAGCATTATCGATTGGCTTACTATAGGGTCAAGTTACCTTGTTTGCCATCATAGCATGTAGTAAATAACCTGCCTGGGCGTGGATTAACCCTTTAGGTGATCCGGTGGAACCAGATGTGTACAGCATAAAGAGGTGATCATTAGCATCCATTATTTCAGGAGGACACTCAGTTGATTCAGAAGCCATTGCCTGTAAATAAAATATTCATATTTTTAATGCATGGATGAACTAGTATTTGAACTGACACCAAATTGGATCAATTAAGGCAATTTTCAGAAAGCAAAATTACATGAATGATCAGATGCAGTAGCGGAGCGTCCATACAGTCAGGGGGGGGGGCGGATGCCCCCCCTGACGGACTCAAATGGACTGCTGGCGCCCTTTTCAGCTTTTTACCACTTTTCACTTATTTGCGATTATTGACTTTTTTATTGCGCTCTCATCTACCTATTGACATTTGTCACATTTTGTTGGTGTAATTTTCTGACAAAATGGCCATAACACCTATTTGTATTCTTCGTTTATCTGCAAATAAGCAAGGCCCGTAAAGGGTCATTTCCGGCGATCTAGAGTGTATCTTTACTCAAAAAATTTCTGTACGCTCCGCGACAACCAACGGTGGCGCTCCGCTTAGATAGTGTCGAAAGCGCCCCTACAGACTTTTCTCGCCCCCCCTGACCAATACCCCTAGCTCCGCCACTGATCAGATGAACAACAATCAAGCCATTAAACAAACGCCTGTAACAAAGCAATCATAGTATAACAATTAGCATTGTTTGTTACACAAAGAAAGTCTTTTAATAATACTAAATGGAAAACTTTTAAATCCTCCAAATGCATATAGTGACCTGCAGGATGGCTGCATCATGTGTCTTGCTAGTTTATTCGGTAGCTACGATTGGATGGAATCACCATGAAGTGGTTCTTGGGATAAATTTTGAGCATTTTCAAATTTATGAGCAACACTAATAAATATCATGACAGCCTGTTTACACACTGTGGTATGTTTTGACCTATCATGCTATCATGATCTGGCCTCTAAAGTTAGAATAGGTCTATATGAAGATTGAACTGACAGATATTGGACCCAAATGATACCAAAAAATGACAAATCACAGACAAGCAATAATTCATAGTTTGTTTGATGCTATGTAAAAATTATGTATTATTATTATTATTATTGTTATTCTCAGAGGTACCAATGGCAGCAACTGAAAGGGTATTAAATTATGGGAATGCCAGTTAAAAGTGAACTTTACACCTTTCACCCATTTTCATCTTTATGCACCTCTGTTTAATTCCTTTTCCATAAGAATAAGCAAGTACACCCTTTTCACTAAATGTGAAATTCAACACCATATTAACTCTTACGGCTTCACATAGTCTAACAATCAGGTCTGGATTCATTAATTCACCAATTAAAAAAACACTTTAATGTTTTTTTGTCAGAACCTAAAGCAGAGAACAAGAATACTGCCAAACATGTTCTTAGGTACCTAAAAGGTACAATTGGTCACAAATTATGCTTCAAGAAATCAAGTCAACCCTTAAGGTTACTTGCTTACAGTGATTCAGATTGGGCATCTTCAGTGGAGGACAGAAGAAGTACAACTGGTTATTGTTTTAGTTTGACTGGGGATGGTCCACTCGTTTCATGGAAATCTAAGAAGCAACTCACAGTTGCATTAGCCACTTGTGAGGCTGAATACATGGCATTGGCAGCTACAACACAAGAAAGTTTGTACTTAACTCAGTTGTTAATGGTATGGACAAGAAACTTTATTACTGTACTAATATTCTCGAAGATAACCAGGGTGCTATTTCATTGAGTAAAGATCCTGTACACCGACAAAGATCAAAACACATTGATGTTAAGTACCATTTTATTCGTACATTGGTCAATGAGGGTAAGGTTAACATTAAATATTGCCCAACAGAGGATATGGTTGCAGATAATTTTATAAAACCAGCAACAAAATCAAAGATCAACAAGTTCAAGCGATTCCTGTTTGGTAACTGATGTATTTAACATTTAAACACTCTGTACACAAGAAGTTACATTATGCATATTGCTGTAAAGTAATTTTCATACCATGATGTTTATTATTATGAGAGCAAGTGGGGTGTTAGTTGTGTGCTCCCAAGCCACCTGTTTTTATATACTATTACTGTTAAAATATACGAGTTCGTTGATCATTCCGTCGGAGAAATGTCGTTTCTGTGTCACTTCTAAATCCATTAAAATCACCGCACTTTTGATGCAACGATGACAGATCCAACACCCTGGGGTCATTCCTTGACCGACTTGGTGCAATATAATGTGCCCATTTTGAAGTAAATTTATTCACAGATTGTTAGTTGTCATGGGTTCGAACAAATGAGGGGTATTCTATCCTGAAACATAGGGTGAAATGGGGCTGGAGTTTCCAGTCGCCGCATCATTTGTCAACTTGCACTGGGTTCTAATGTTCATGTCAATTGGAATCACTAATAACAGAAATAATCCACCAAAAATTAAGGCTGCATGAACTTGATTGCAGATTTCCTGAGTGACGAATTTTTAATTTTCTCCCGAAATCACGCAACTAGATGGCTGCTATCCAGCCTGGCAAGTGCAATCTCCAGCGATCTGGCAGGTATTGAAATCTGAAATTTTCTTGATACGCTGCGCACCAACTGGTATGAGGAAATGCGCGCCTTAGGTAGTACTTGCGGCCATAAAACTTGAATCGAATACGTCCCCCCACCTTTCAAATCGGATTGACGCCCCTAGTATAAGGCCTGGGAAGTGTCATTTCCGACAATCTAGGAGGCCTTTTTAGCTAAAAAATTTATTACACTGCGCGCCAACCCATGGTGGCGCTCCGCTTAGATAGTAACAAGACGCCCTCCCAGGATATGATCAAGCCCCCCCCCCCCCAGCGTCCTCCCACTGAAAAAATCCTGGCTACGCCACTGCCTTCAGAGTTACCTAGCAGAATGTAATTGGTATGCCCAAACCACATGTTAAAATGGTTGCCTTGGGCAGAGGGGGGGGGGGGGGGGATGTCAAATCGAATCAAATTGAATACTGCAAACCAAAACCAAACATGTAATGATTTTAACATGATTTGGGTAAATTTAAGCAAGTCTATGATTTCTTCTTGACCCAAGCATTCATGTAAACGAAAACAGACCAAACCTACCACACCAGATGACCAAATGATCCTGCCAATGTATTGTTCCCATTCTCAGCAGACTGGTCCTCTGAGAGTTAATGTATTGAACAGGTACCTACAGGTGTTACTTGTCCAGAATGAACTAGCTTGAACAGGTACCTACAACACTGTGTTACTGGTTCAGAATAAACAAGATTGAACAGGTACCTACAACACTGTGTTACTTGTACAGGATGAAGTAGATTTAACAGGTACCTACAACACTGTGTTACTGATTCAGAATGAAGTAGATTGAACAGTTACCTACAACACTGTGTGACTGGTTCAGAATGAAGTAGATTGAACAGGTACCTACAACACTGTGTTATTTTTCCAGACTGAAGGAGATTGAACAGGTACCTACAACACTGTGTTACTGGTTCAGAATGAAGTAGATTGAACAGGTACCTACAACACTGCGTTTAATACTTGTCCAGAATGAAGTAGATTGAACAGTTACCTACAACACTGTGTTACTTGTTCAGAATGAAGTAGATTGAACAGGTACCTACAACACTGTGTTACTTGTCCAGAATGAAGTAGATTGAACCAATGACCTCAACCAGTGTGACTTGTCCAGAATGAAGTAGATTGAACAGGTACCTACAACACTGTGTTACTTGTTCAGAATGAAGTAGATTGAACAGGTACCTACAACACTGTGTTACTTGTCCAGAATGAAGTAGATTGAACCAATGACCTCAACCAGTGTGACCTGTCCAGAATGAAGTAGATTGAACAGGTACCTACAACACTTCGTGACTGGTTCAGAATGGAGTAGATGGAACAGGTACCTACAACACTGTGTTACTTGTCCAGAATGAAGTTGATTGAACAGGTACCTACAACACTGTGTGACTGGTTCAGAATGAATTAGATTGAACAGGTACCTACAACACTGTGTTACTTGTCCAGAATGAAGTAGATTGAACAGGTACCTACAACACTGTGTTACTTGTCCAGACTGAAGGAGATTGAACATGTACCTACAACACTGTGTTACTGGTTCAGAAATGAAGTAGATTGAACAGGTACCTACAACACTGTGTTACTTATTCAGAATGAAGTAGATTGAACAGTTACCTACAACACTGTGTTACTTGTTCAGAATGAAGTAGATTGATCAGATACCTACATCACTGTGTTACTGGTTCAGAATGAAGTAGATTGAACATGTACCTACAAAACTGTGTTACTGGTTCAGAATGAAGTAGATTGAATAGGTGACCTCAATGCTGTGGTACTTGTCCAGAATGAAGTAGATTGAACAGGTACCTACAACGCTGTGTGACTTGTCCAGAATGAAGTAGATTGAACAGGTACCTACAACACTGTGTTACTTGTCCAGTATGAAAGAACGGCTGTCAATGATCACAGGCAGAGCTAAGCAATGACAATGCTATATTCCATAACTGATTGTTGAAGCAGAATTAGTCTCTCTTCATTCACTCTTGGTTGCTATGGTCTTCTTCTTCTTGATTGGTTTGCTAAGAATCTCATAATCATAATCCTCAGGATTCATGGGGTCATAAATACTGGGAGATGTCTCATCTATTTCATATCTGTTTGTAAGAAAAATGAAAGAACTTCATTAACAACTTCCAGAAAAAGACGAACAGTCTTCATAACTTCTGTGTCACATACAATTAGATCAGTAACCACATGTAGGATAGGCGCAGCACTGGTAAATACAAACACAAAATGCAAATAAAAAAGAAACAATACACAACACACGCAATCAAATATACTTTTCTAAGATACATGGATGTACACTTATGCATACAGAGTATGTTTTTCTATAAACAAGGTTTCCTATGCATAAAACCTCTCCTAGATTACAGGTAGGACTGAAGTACATATAGGATGAGACTCACTCATCTACAGCGCACCAACAATTATTCAATAAATATATTTGATAAATCTCAAAAAATCTTAACCAGATTTTGTTTTTAATGTTGGAGTTTGTTCATTTAATAAATTTGAAATAGAATCTGATATCGATAACTTGAAATTTTAACTTTATAGAGATTTATGAAACCTCTGTAAACTTACTTCAACTGATTGACAAAAAATGAATTGGCCTCTTTATTATGCTTCAAAACTGTCAACATCACCTTCTTCATTTGTGTTCTGAAAGGAAAAGAATAGCATGTAGAACACTATGTTAGGCCAGGTACTTTATTCATTGGCCTATACCTAAACACTGTTATCTCCATTATGTACTAATCATTGAAACTGATTTTCTACAAGGCTTAAAACGTTCAGACTAGAAACTTAACATTGGTACAATAGATACTTCCTTGCTTCTTTAACTAATTAGGTCGCCCGTAAGCTCCCTCCTCATAAAAGGCTTCTTTGAATCAAATTCTTACTACTATTGGAAAAGGTAATGTTCATTACTTAAATGAAACATTGCTGGGTTGATTTGCCCAGCATATTTGTTATGATATGGGGAAAAAGGGGAGGGGGGAGATGGGGAGGGAGAATTGGGTGGTGGGAGAGAGCTATGTTGATGTTAGATTTCTAAATCAACTGCTAGTCCCCATTTGCAACTCAAAATATAGTAATATAATAAAGGTCCTTTACAAAATATTGGCTATTACTCCTTACAGAGAAAGTCCTCTTGAAAAGGAAAAATCTTCTAGCTGATTTTCAAATGTTGCTACAAGAACAATTGTCACAAGTGAATTTAAACTTTCTTCCAATTATGAAAGTGAATAATTTGTGGTTACTTGCCTTCAAATATGTTACACATGCAGCACAAGAGTAGTTTGCAAGCTAACCCTGGCTGAAGTTCATACTGCATGTACCTAAGTCAACAGCAAGGAGGTTCTACTACATATATAGAAGTCAAATCATCAGTTTCACATCTTTACTGAGACCTGACCTTTAGAAATTTCGTAGGGTTTGCCTTCTGCAAACCTTAATTGAGCGTTCACCTATACCAAATTGTAGAGTAATTTCACTTATCATTTGGAAAACCTATCATGCATATATAAAATCTCTTTGCAAGGTAAAGTTCTCAAGGTAAGGTACCTTTGACAATTTGAGATTTGGACTGACCCCAAATGACCTTGGGCCTCCACCCAAAATTATTGGGTACTTGTGTGCACTATAAGAAAGACACATGCCAGATAAGAGCATGTGGTGTAACCTATCTTGGGATATCGTGTTTACAAGGTTTGTGCTTAAAGAGCTTTATGACCTGTGACCTCAAAAAACAATAAGGTTCTTAGGAAAGCCATGTGCAAACTAAGAGAGAAAATTAAGTTTCCAACTGGAGATATTGTGTTTCTAAGGATTTCAAAGTTTTGACCCCTAGTGACCTTATGTGAACTTTGACCTATACCAAATTGTGTCAAAACTGTACACTACATAATGCTATCCTAACATGCATGTATAACCTTTGATGTACAGGTTCAGAAGATACAGCATTCTTGAATTTTCACATTTTGACCTCTGCAGACCACAAATGACCTTTGACCTCCACCAATGGACTAATTATGGGAAGCCACATGCCAAATATGAGAATTACAGAGGTTACCTATCTAGAGATATTGTGTGTACAAGCTGGGGCGTCACATACACATACACACACACCCACAACTGCCAACTTGATTGCGTAGGTTACTCCTTCCTATGGCAAGTAACCAAAACTACCAGACAATGACACCATCATTTCCTACGTAAAACATTGCAAACAACTAACACAGAAGACAGCAGTAAGTGTTCTACTTCTATGAGTAAAGAATATATCTTACTGGTATGCTAGCATCTCCAGAATCTGTATCAAGAATTTTTCAAGACCCTTGCGTCTAACTTCTTCAACAAGTTGAATTTCGTAACTGTTCAGAAAATAAAAGAGTTTGTCTTAATAGGAATTAAATTTAAAAAAGGGCAAGAAGAGACACATATTTGTGAAGTAAAGCCAATGAAGATCCTTGGTGGAAACAAATCTAAGGTTATATGTTTCGAAGAAATCAGATAGTACATACAACTTGTGATTCATTCCCACTGATCACTTTCTGAATAAAAGGCATAGTAACACATTGATGAAGTAAGATTGGGTTGGGTAATGGGGGGGGGGGGGTAAATGTACCTATGATGCCATCACAGCTGTCCCTGGAGTATGATATCTAATCTTTGTAAGTTCCAAATAATGGGTTGAATTGACAGTGAAATACTATGTTGAACTCATCAGCACTAGTCATGTATTCAGTGAAAGGTTATAAAAGCCTTGTTATTAGTAAATTAAAGTAACCTGGAATGCACCTGTAGTGTATTGTGTAAGGGTAGACACTGACTGAACACTTCCATCTTGGTGTTATTGCAAAAAAGTTGCTAGCAGAGGAACAGTTTGATGTAATAATGCACTAAAAGATTGAAATCTTATTGCATACAGGACAGTTAGTAAATATCTACCAAATATTTATATTTCAAATTGTATTACTTGATGTATACTTTAACTTGAAGTATGAGTGCAACATCATGAGTATGAGTACAAAAAGAAGTCCCCTCAGTTTGAGTATGAGTACAAGCAGAAGTCCTCTTAGCAAGAATATGAGTACCAGTAGAACTCTTGGCATGAGTGTGAGTACCAGCACTCCAGCAGAAGTCCTCTTGGTATGAGTACGAGGACAGGTGATTATGTTAGTATATGAGTACTGACTCACCACAAATCTTTCTTACACTTTACAAACTGTAAATGATAGGGCTTTTTACCACACTATATAGATTCCTACACCAAGGCAAAAAGTATGGGAACCATATTGAATATTGACAATCCCTGTTGCAAGTGCTAACACCAAATATGGAAATGGTCTATTGAGATAAAACATTTCTAGCATTGAATGGGATCAAGTTGAACTCAGCCTAACACTTACTCCATGAATAAGAAAATCTGGCTGGTTTTATTTTTTTTGACTGATGCAATCTTATTTTTGGTAATTCTCAATTTCTTCAGTTTTCCTGTTCTTATTCTGTTTTTTTCATTTTGTAATTGTTATTTTTGTTTGATATCTCTACTACCTCCTGAGCCTGCTCCCTTCTCTTTTTCAACAGCTCATTCATGCATTTCTGACTTTCTGCTTCAGAACCTCAGTTCACTACTATGTAATCAGTAATGTTATTAGTGAAAAAAGTTTGCGTCCCAGGGACGCGAGCCCCCGAAAAAGTTTGCGTCCCGTAAAAAAAGCTCGCGTCCCATTTTCAACCACACTTGCGCAAATCCTTAAAATCTGATCCAACATTTATCCTGGGCTCTTTGCAAGCAATCATCGAAAATTACAGTAGGTCTATGTGAATAGCTTTTCCAGGGTTTTTGTTAAGAAATGTAGTAGGTGGGTCAAGTTGAAAAGTAGGCGGGACTGTCTGTACGTGGACATGGGGGAGGGGTCTAAGGGGAGGGGGTCCCCCCGGAAAATTGCAATTTAAAAAGTCTCTAGATGCAAAATGGTGCAATATACAGCTGTTTGGTCAATGATATTGCCCCCTCCCAATCACCCCTTTCTTCTGTCCTATTTTTCTTTTTTTTGACCTGGTTGTGGGTATTTATTCCTCTCGATTTTTCTTAGTTTTTTTTATTTTATACTGAGCGTCGCAAAGTAGCCGGGTCATGTACGTGCAGTAGGCGGGTCATTTGACCCGGGTCCCGGCTACTAACGAAAACCCTGCTTTTCACGCAATGTAGATTTAAACAAATCAGTTCAATGTTCTAAAGTACAGTAGTTTACACACGAATGTTGCGCTAAAATAACATTTACTGAAGCACATGGTTAATTGGACCGCGAAAAATGTTGCAACAGAAACTACTGATGGTGAGAATGCACATTTAACATTAGCAACTCTTAATGCAGAGAGAAGAAACATACTGTGAGCTGAAATATCCTGATCATGATCAGAGATGTTAGCTTCCCACAAAATTCAGAGATTGTCTCCACTCATTACCATTTCTGATCAAAACAATGATTCAAATATTACGTGATAGTCTCAGAAACAAAGCAAGTGCATCTTCGTTGTCAAAATGTATACGTACTGTATGTGGCAAGGCCTAACGTTATGATATTGGAGTGCAAACACATGATAGCCTATACCGCAAACTTCACTATCTCTACACAGGGGAAAGTAACTGTTGCATGTAATTGTTGTTAAACAACATACTAGTGTTCATTGAGCACTACAAGTGCAAGAATATTCACAGACAATGGATGGGGACTATTAACCAATCAAATCACAGGAATTTTGGAAAGCATCATTGTCTATTTTTAGCATGAAAATCTCCTAATGGGGTGTTGTTAACCCTGTACCTTGCCGTTGATTGTTATGATTTATTTATTTTCAAACATTTTCAATGATCTGTAGGAGTAGGAGAAGTTTTGGTTCTTGTAAGAAGTTGTGGTTTTTTGAAAAGAAATAATGAAAGATGTTCATTTCAAATAGTGTTTTGTTATGTTTTCCGTTGACCTAGTTGTCTAGTACGTGTGTATACTTGGGGTTTGTTTCTCACAAAAAGTTTGCGTCCACCAGACGCAAGCAATTTGAAGATTTTGAGTCCCTGGCCAAAACATTGCGTCCCAGGCACAGAATCCTGCGTTCGTAACAATGCTGATAATCATTATCACCTAGATGTAAAAAGGACAGAAAATTCAAGATTCACATGAGAGTGTCTCCATTATCCATTGAACTTACCAGTATAACACTTCATCATCAAAGTCCATGTCAAACCGGAAGTGAACAAATCCAACTGGATTTTGGTCTTCTCCCCTAGCAACCAGCAACAACACTCTGTCATCTGTGATCTCTTCACGCTTCTCTCTTTCTTTCCAGCCCCAGCTGCTCTGTTCGTACCTGTTGTTAAGTTAGAATAGAGAAATGCTATCAAAGGAATACTCTAGTGGTAGAATATATAACAATAATCTTGTGGAGCAACATATTCCCCTCTGTTAGTGTTAAAGGTCTATTCTCAGTATCTACTCCGTAGCTTGAGATGTAATTGACTGAATGTGGCCTGTATGTTGATTAGCTAAACACTCCTTACTTTAGGAAGTATCTAGTCCCTAGCTCGAATATGTGGTTGTCTGAATGTGGCCTGTATGTTGATTAGCTAAACACTCCTTTACGTAAGGAATTATCTATTCCCTAGCTTGAGATGTGGTTGACTAAATGTAGCCTCATGGACGTTGATTGCTAAACACTCCTTTACTTTAGGAGGTATCTAGTCCCTAGCTCGAATATGTGGTTGTCTGAATGTGACCTGTATGTTGATTTGCTAAACAATCCTTTACTCTAGGAAGTATCTAGTCTCTTGCTTGAGAGGTGGTTGACTGAATGTACCCTCATGTAAGTTGATTTGCTAAACACTCCTTCACGTAAGGAAGTATCTAGTCGCTAGCTTGAGATGTGGTTGACTGAATGTGGCCTGTATGTTGATTAGCTAAACACTTCTTAATATTAGGAAGTATCTAGTCCCTAGCTTGATATGTGGTTGGCTGAATGAAGCCTGTAAGTTGATCAGCAAAACACTACTTTATGTTAACGTATCTAGTATCTAGCTTGAGAGGTGGTTGACTGAATGTGGCCTGTACTGTATATTGATTAGCTAAACACTCCTTACTTAAGGAAGTATCTAGTCCCTAGCTTGAGATGTGGTTGGCTGAATGAAGCCTGTATGTTGATTAGCTAAACACTACTTTATGTTAGGAAGTATCTACTCCCTAGCTTGATATGTGGTTGGCTGAATGAAGCCTGTATGTTGATTAGCTAAACACTACTTACTTTAGGAAGTATCTAGTCTCTAGCTTGAGAGGTGGTTGATTGAATGTAGCCTGTATGTTGATTAGCAAAACACTTCTACTATATTATGCTGAATTTTGTTTGCTTCCATTAAAAGTTTTCATTTATTTCATTTATTTTATTAATTCATTCCAGTATAAATATAAGATTTATTTAAGAGGAGTCAAACAAAAGCATAATCAGGGTGAGTATAACAGCAGCATGTGGTCCACCGTCAGCAAAATTACAAATACACATCTCAAACACAACCAAACAAGTAAAACTACAGGAGTTATGAAAATATGCAGGCAACTAGAATCAAGCGCTCTCTTTTTATGTGTTTTTACATGCACAGTAAACATTATTACAACAAAGTAACAAGGCACTGCTGCAAAGTTTGATGGAGAAAACAACTCCATATATCAACACATGCATATAATAGTCCTAGGTGATTAAGATTTCAAATTCACGATATACAGTGTGAAAACAGAGGTATCAACAGATATCATAAGTTGAATGAACAAAGAAATTACTGGATACGATGGTATTCCAACTAGGGACTTCAGTGTTACAAAAGCATTAAAAATCCTTCCGGGTTGCTAGTTTCAATCCGATTTTGGTCTATAATGTCATTTGCCCCTTTATTTTTATTTTCATAATTTCCCAGTCAGTTTCCTGTTGTTAATTTACTTACAAACACCAAAGAAATGTTTAAGAGCAGAGCAACCAAACTATGTGTCCAGTTTTCTTCAAATCTGGTTTTTATTTCACAAGTAAGAAGAAAAATCCAAATAGAGAGTGGATTTTTTTTTCAGTACTCACAAACTCTTCATATTTGTACTCAGCAGACTCAACCCCCAGTCTACAGTGTCTCGAGTACACTCCGGCATCTTATGACAGTCAATCGAAACTGTTAATCTGACAAGAAGATAACAAAAGAAAATAACTTTGAGGAAATCAATTTTAACATTAGCAATCAAATCATTCCAAGACAATTGCTGTTTGTATGCGGAGACAAAGGCAGATTTATTGAGGATTAGGTGTTGGGGTATATACAGGTATATCCCTCCTCCAACCATTTTTCTTAGCTTCACATAAAAATGCTTAAGTAGTTGTTTGTTTGTTTTGTTTATTTCTGCCGTTAAATCACAATGAAGTACATTTCTTAATACATAGCTATAGCAATGAGGTAGCCGGTTGTTAATACAACCTTACATTTTACCCAATTATAGCCCTTACTTATAGTCTCCAGCATGTCTTAAAAAACACCATTGATGTCTCAAAATAGTATTCTGGGGAGTATGCAAAGTATAAAAGTAACTTTAGAAAAAAAAAAATTTTAGGAAGAGAACAGTGTTAAACACCAACAACTTTTACGTTTTACGTCTGACTTTCATTCAAATTTAATTTTGTCATCTGTTTAAACAAGTGCTTCTCAACCATGGTCCATGTGGACCCCCAGGGGGGAGGGGGACTTGACTAGTCTTGTGGCGAGGGCGAACTGAGAAGAAAGGGGGAATTGGGAGGAATGGCCTTCTTCCTATCTAGTTTCAGCACTGTAACCAGATATTCTAACCAAGAAATGTAGTAGCCTGCACATATCACATCGCAACAATTTTATGTCTGAAATTGACCAAAGCTAAATCCTAACAGTAAGGCCCTTGTTCAAGAGTTTCATGCTCAAGATTCCCTTATATTTCATTTTGTATTTTGTAGAGTGAATCGTAACAGATAACGTTCGCCGCCATAGCAAGAAAGTGACTGCAAAGATATATGGTATGGGCTTGTAGAAATATTATGGGTAGTGGGGGAGGGGGGAATGAGGAAATCCTTTTTTATCCAGGTGGGAATTGGAGAGAAAAGGGTTGAGAAGCTCAGGCTAGAACATTAAATATGAGACCAGAGTGAACACTTTCCATGTTGCTAACTGACATATATTACGAGAAAGATGACCTTTAACTCCCACTTAAAATATTTCACTGGTGTGAAAGCTGCATGCCACTTAGGCATTTGTCTATGTTCCCTTCTTCTTAACTGCTACTGACCGCAAATGACCTCTGACCTCCACAAACATTAAAAGATGATTGATTGTATTTTATATGGCCAAACTGCACAAACTATGCCTGTACAAACTTTGTACAAGTAAGAACTAAACAAAGTGTACAGTTTACAGGCCAATCTGTAATATATACACACATAGCTTTCAACTGCTGACTTCCACATTGTGAGGGCCAATCTGTAATATATACACACATACAGTAGCTTTCAACTGCTGACTTCCACATTGTGAGGACCAATCTGTGATGCATACACATAGCTTTCAACTTCTGAATTCCACATTGTGAGGGCCAATCTGTAATATGTACACACATAGCTTTCAACTACTGACTTCCACATTGTAAGGGCCAATCTGTAATATATACACACATAGCTTTCAACTGCTGACATCCACATTGTGAGGGCCAATCTGTAATATATACACACATAGCTTTCAACTGCTGGCTTCAACATTGTGAGGGCCAATCTGTTATGCATACACATATGTACAGACATTCTCAAAGCTGTGATTCTTCAGGTACAGAGCTTTCAAAAGTTTGACCCCAGAAACACAATATTAGGGACTCATTATGGGCAAGCCAGACGCCCAAGTAAGACGTTCGTCAACTTTCCCCTCCTTGACAAACCATGCTTAATAGGGTGCAGCTAGGGTCTCTCTCTCTCTCTCTGTCACACACACACATTGGAACAATATAATGATAGTTATGATACACATGAACATTTGCACACCAACTTGACTTTATAGTTTACTTACCTGTCTACAGCAAGTAGGAAAATAAGAAAAAAAGTTGCTTCAAACAGACAATATGCTCACCCATTTCTGTCATATTTCTTGAATGGTACAACCAGTGACATTGGATCTTCCAGTGCATTGGCTGCATCCACAAGTACCTGTGATGCAGCTAACTTAACTTGTTCCTGAAGGAGTTTAAAATGGAAATACAACAAAACTAGACATTAATTTGAGCAGACTTTGTTTCTTTGTTCAAGTTCGTAACAAATATTTTAAATGGAGCATCGAGAGTTCGAGACAATGGCTACCTGATTGGTACTAACTGCTGCATAGGTTGTCACTACTACAATTTGTACTTAAAACAGTAACGGAATATGGAAAGAGAGCCACCCTTGCCTTAATTTGTATACGGTACTTACACTTACAATCCTTGAGGCATTATATCATCATTTGCCAGCAATGTGATGTACTGTATGTTGTTAATTGGAGGGAATGTGAAAGAGCAAAAACAGTATAAACAGAACGAAAAGTGTGGCATGATGTGGTACACAGAAACCAGACGTTTCCAAAGTTTGAACACATCTGTCCTTTGACATCTACCAGGAAAGTCCAGCAAACAAATTTTGTGCTTTTCATGAACCATTTGAAGTATGTCAATGAAATCCTATCTAGCAATGTGGTGTTATTAAGAGTAAGTTTTCACAGACACCTATGCATTTCAGAGACATCCCCCTCCCCCACCCCCTTACATCATTATTATTAATATTCAATATTCAAAACAATAAAACAGTAATGAATATTAAGCTGGATATTAGTCTTCAAGTTGTAACTCTTTACTTACTTCCTTTCTCTTCTGTTTCTTCTCTTTTCCCTTCAAAGATCTTTTCTGAAAAAACAAAGCATAACAAATTCAATGATGATACTGTACTTTTAATGTTATGATTTCTCTAAGGTAAAATCATGATTGTAAAGAATACAATCCTTCCTTAGTTCTCATTTCATATTCTTATTAAGATTTTAATATAGTAATATGCAAATCAGTGGAGAGAATTAGTTTATTATGTAGCCAAAAATTAAGGGTTGATTCTTTTTTTTTGGTGGGGTGGGGGGTGGGGACTACATTGATGAGCTACAGCGAGTATCCATCAGCTGCAAAGCAAGACTACACATCACTTTCAAGTTATTTATTCCTTGAAATGATCAAAGAGATCGGTACAATAATGATCATGAAAAGCAGAATTCATCTGTGCACTGTACACAAGCAATACTTATACAACAATATGGATGTTATCATGTTATAATACTTTTTTTAATGACAGATGTGTACTCCTTATCTAGACTAAACATTACACACATGCAGTAACAATGAGTAACAATACAAATATATATATCAGTAAGCTATGTTTGCCGAGTAAGGCATTGAACAGATATAGGTAGAGATGTGTTCCAGTGCTGACTCCCTACGACAAGCCCAGGGGTAACTAAACTCAAGCTATATTCACAACTACAAAGCCTAGAATGACGTTGAGAATGTGCACGTGTTTAGACCTAGGAAAAGCCTGCTGTAGCTGGATAGGTCATACAAGTGTACAGAAATGTGAATTTGCAAGTTTTTTTTTGAACAAAATATCAGTAAATCAGTAAGAAATAACAAATTAAATGATATAGAGAAAATTTCCTGACCGTTCAATCAGACTCTAAAGTAGAAACAAACACCATTGGATCTCAAATCAGATTTTCAGAGATATCCATTTTAAAGGTGCTGACCTACAGCAATTCACGAAATATTGAATCTCACATGTTACACAAGAAACTCACTATTTGTTGTGGTTGAAATGAAACGTACACCAGTAATCAACATTTGACAAAATGGCTGAAATAGGCCTAAGCTAGGTGATATAATGTGGTTCAATGATGCAATAATGTAATCAGTAACATGTATTATTTATTGCAGTTAGAATACCATCATTTAATGCGGCCATTTTGTGTATGTACTTTCTGACAAATGCACTGGCTACATAACTATAGAGTGACTATAGGCTACACAACTCTGTGATCTCATCGTCAAAACTTAACAGTAAATAGAGAATGGAATACAATCTAAGGGTAAGAAAAACTTCACTTCATATATAATGTTGTTTTAAATCTCAAGCTGAAATATTTCAAACTATTCGCAGCAATTCACTAATTGCCACTAACATTTTGTGCTTTCGTCTGTCTCATTCCTATTGTTAGTGCTTACTTAATGTGAATTCAAAAGAAATTCTGTCTTCAAAATTAATGGAAAACCATGCATTCTTGGCCCCCTAAGGATTATGTTCTGCTGACGTCCATGGGTCCCCAGACTTTCTAGAAATAGTTTAATAATCATAGTAACCTTACCTAAGACTAAGAGTTAACGTTAAGCTTTGTCGTTGATATTATTAGGCCTAGC